>PVIU01002588.1:0-49259 GCA_004026605.1 Ondatra zibethicus | reverse complement strand
GTATTTGGGCAGCAGAGGAGAGGGTGCTGGAACTAACCTTGTCCCAGAGTCACATTGATGAATATCTTGATTACCACCATAGAAATTTTGTCCGATGGATGGAGGTAGAGACAGAGACCCACAGTCACATCAGAGCAATGGACTGAGCTCTCAAGGTCCAGTCGAAGGGCAGAAGGTGGGAGAAGATGAGCAAGGAAGTTAGGACCGTGAGGGGCTGGTCCACCCACTGAGACAGTGTGCCTGAACTAATGGGAGCTCACCAAATCCAGCTGGACCAGGACTGAATGAGCATGTGATCAAACTGGACTCTCTGAATGTGGCTACCAATGGGGGCAGACTGAGAAGCCATCAACAATGACACTAGGACCTATCTCCTCTGCATGTATTATCTTTTTGGGACCCTAGTCTATTTGGATGCACACCTTCCTAGGCCGGGATGGAGAGGGGAGGGCCTTGGACTTCCCACAGGGCAGGGCACCATGTCCTCTTTTAAGGAAGCAGGGGGAGGGAGGAGGGGTGGGGGGAACAGGAGGGGACCGGGAGAAGGGGAGGAAATGTAAAATTTTTTTTGAATGGAAAAAAATAAAAGAATATGGGGAAAAAAAGAAAATAAGAATGGTAACTAGGTGTGGTACTGGTAATCTAGAACTGCAGAGCAGAGCCTGGCAGATTGCTGGGGCTCACTGACCAGCTGGCCACCTAGCCTAATTAGCTGAAGTCTAATCGGACTTCAGGCCCAATAAAAGACCTAGTCTAAAAAATATTGGGACAAGGTTAAGATGAGATGGCTCAATGGTTAAGAGCGCCTGCTACTTTGGCTCCCAGTACCCACATGACGGCTCATAACTTTCTGTAATTCAAGCTACAGAGGAATCCAGCACCTCTGTCCTCCAAGGGCACTGGCACTCACATGCATACATGCACACACATACATGCAAAATTTAAAATGAATCTTTTAAAAATGAAAAAAATATAAGACATTTTGTATTGCTTGGGGTATGATACCTAAGGTTGTTCTCTGACCTTTACATGTATGTGCATACATGTATATATGCATATTTGAACTGTGCTGATTAATTTTAACTATCAACTTGATACAACCTATGCTCACCAGGAAATGTATGTTAAAGATTAGTTATCTAGATGTGGTGGTCTCTGGGCATGCATAGGAGGGTGGGTGTTGTTTTGATTGTTAAGTATTATAGGAAGACCCAGGCTATTGTGGGTGGCAAAATTCCCTAGGCAAGGCATTCATTGTGGGTGGCACTATTCCCTAGGCAAGATGATAGTATAAGAGAGGAGGATGCTAGTTGAGAACAAACAAGAATCCACGCATTTATTTTCTCTCTGCTCTTGACTGTAGATGCAGTGCTTTAAATTCCTACCTTAACTTCCCTTCAATAATGGCCTGCAACCTGGAATTGTAAACCAAATAAACTCTTTAATCTCTTATTTGTTGCTTTTTCCCCCATAGCAACAGAAATGAAACTAGAATACATGTATACATGTGTGTGTGTGCACATGCACACACATACACACCTTGAATGAAGCCATTTAGAGACTAACAGCCTGAGTTTAGTACCAGGAGCTAAAAATTGTCAGTACAATTTTCTCATATATAAACCATGGACTAGAAAGCATCTCTCTTATAAAATAGGGCAGGATTAAACAGTGGGAATCAGTGGGTGCTTGATTTGCTACTAGTGTGACTGGGAAGAAGGGACAGGTGAGGACAGAAGGGCCTGTAGTCAGCCCAAGGGTGATGCGGGAGTCCCTATGCTATGAATATGTTTTATTATCATTGGTTAATAAAGAAGCTGCTTTGGGCCTATGGCAGCACAGAATAGAGCAAGGTGGGAATTCCAAGCAGAGATAGAGGAGAAAAGAAGGCGGAGTCAGAGAGATGCCACGTGGCTGCTGGAGGAGAAGCATGCCAGCACCTGTAGGCCACAGCCTCGTAGTGATGCATAGATTAATAGAAATGGGTTAATTTAAGATGTGAGAGTTAGTTGATAAGAAGCCTGAGCTAATGGGCTGAGCAGTGTTTTCATTAATACAGTTTCTATGTGATTATTTCAGGTCTGGGCGGCTGGGAACAAATGAGCAGCCTTCGTCAACACAAGGGTGCCACTCTGCCTGCCTGTGGTGCTGGCTGAGTGAGTGCTCTTTACAGGACGCATGGCCAGAACAGCCTCCCTCTACAAATACTTGTCTTTAAGGAGCACTAGAGCTCTGTGAGTGGCCCAGGGAAGAAGGGACTCAATTAAAACTCATCTCAGGCTTTAGACTTCTAAGTGAGGCCTGTAAACCCAGAACTGGATGTGTGTCTGCCCTGTGGTTACTGCTATTGATCAGTTCCTATCCATAGTGGGAGCTGAGTCCAGTGGCTTAGTCAGCTTCCCCATTTCACTGCCCTTGCTGCCCCGTGGCCCCAGAAACATTCCCTGACAAAGGACAGAGAGGCTTGCTTCCCTGAAGGAAACTTGTAAATGCCAGCTATGGCTTTCTCCAAACCCTGTAGATTTGTTCCTAAAAGGTTGGTCAAAGCACCTGGTCACATCTGTCTAGGTTTCCTCACCAAGTGGGTGTTGGGAGGCAGAGTCCTGCCAGGCTGGGCTGTGACATGTTGATGTCTTCCATTTTCTTTTCTCTATGTTTTTTGATTTACTTACTTGATTCTTCCAAACCACAGCATGTCATCTCAGGAAACCCACTTTTTAAAGCTTAAAAAAAATAGTGTAATGAACAAATACATTCCAAACCACCAAAACTTTTCTTTAGAGAAGCTGGGCTGTGTGAGCCACACGCAAGGCATGATGGGATGGTCAGTGACTTTAGTAAAGTCTGCAGCTTCACTCTCAAACAGAGGAAGCCCCTGCTTGTAATCCACACGAAGCTTCAGCAAAGTCTGCACAGGCTTTATGACTCTAGGGCTCATGACTGGTAACAGGCCCTATGTCCTCAGCTGACTGCTTAAAGATCATCATCAGCAACATGCAGGCCACTGAGGGGAATTGATTGTTCAAGTTCAATGTTATCTTGATGTAGGATTACCTTCTGTATGCTGTGAATATGTTTTATTACCATTGGTGAGTAAAGAAACTGCTTTGGCCTATGACAGGGCAGAATAGAGCTAGGTAAGAAAGCTAAACTGAATGAAGGGAGAAAGAAGGCAGAGTCAGGAGATGCCATGGAGCTGCTGAAGAAGAAAGATGCCAGAATCTTATGGGTAGGGCACCCTTGTGGTGATACACAGATTAATAGAAATGGGTTAATTTAAGATGTAAGAGCTAGCTAGGAATATGCCTAAGCTATTGGCTAAACAGTGTTCTAATTAATATAGTTTCTGTGTGATTATTCGGGTCTGGATGGCCAGGAAAGGAAAAAGCAGTCTCTGTTTATATTATCTTATTTAGTAAAACATGGAAACACTGTGTGTACGTGTATGTGAGTGTGTGCGTGCACTTGTGCTTGTGTGTCTTCCTGATCAACAGTGAGAAGTCTGAGTTACAGCATAATTTAAATGAATCCACCTGTCATGTTTAAGTTAGAAAGTTAACACAAGAAGAGCTAAATGCCATTTCACTGTACTTTAATAACTAGTTATTTAAAATCATCATATTTTATTTGAATGATAGATTTAGCAAATTTAATACTTCAAACACTTCTTTTTAGCAGATTTATACCAAAGGTGGCAGACTTGGCCTGTGGAAAGCCCAGAGATAAACATTTGAGCCATCACATTCCAAGAGGCAAATCTGAAATTAGAGTAGGTACTTCCAGAGTGAAGGAGAAAAATCCACACAAATGGTTTTATTGGCCAAACTCAAAATATAAAAGTGATACCTGAGTCTGTGTTGCATAGCTCATGTCTAGTCATGACATGCATGCATTCAAGTTGGAGACAATAGCATTTTACTCATTTGGAATTAATTGTTTCCTGACATCAAATTGCCTGCAATGCTTCATCTGTGGAAACTGCTCTTAGCTTGCAGACTAAGGTGGTAAGCCGGGTTTGGCACCTGGACTCTGCTTTGCCAACCCCAAGTTTATATGGACTTGGCTAGGAAAGTTCCTCTCTTTTACCAGTAGTGGTCCTATGCAAATATGGTTTCATCTAAATGTAACACCCTTACATATGAACTTGGTGGCAAGTGGACTTTAGATCATTGCTCTGTGTGTTTGTGTAATCGTGGAAGAAAGTCTTGATGCTTTCTTGTCATGGGCAAAATTAACAAAACAGTCATGATCTCAGTAAGCACGTGTAGAGGACGGTACTGGTGGGTCCCACTGTGTGCTTCTCCCTGTTGTCTCCAGTTTTGGGCTTCCTGTCTCTGCCCTGCCTTTGTCACAAGCTGCCCTGAGGTCAGAAAGTTCCTGTTGGAGGCCTAAGAGCCTGAGCGCTCTCCCCATGAGAACCAGAGAAGGCTGAAGGAAGGGCCCATCTGTTCTTTCACTTTGCAGCATTGCCTGAAGGGTGACCCACAGGTCCTGCTCCGCAGAAACACAGCCAGTTGGGACACACTTTGCTGGCAAATTGGCCCTAGTACAAATGCCCAATAAATATTCCCTTTTCCCCTTAGTTCAGCTGAAATAGCATGATTTTTCAAGTGGAACCTTTTCTAGAAATAACAATAAAAAGGAAAGAAAAACAAAAATGGAAAAAAGCAAACTTGGAGTTCCAGAGTATAGCTTGATGGAAATGTCCCGATCTGAGTTAACCTGAGGTAGCTGTGGTCTCCTCAGGTGAGACCCCTCACCTCTCTCCTTGTGGCTTGCAACCTTGGCTTCCGCTCTTACTGCCTGGCTACTGCACGGTTAGGGTCTTGGCTTTAGTGTCTAGGATACAGCTCTTTGCAGAGACTCCCATCTTGACTCCAAAGGAGACGCCTCTGGTCCCGCCATTGTGCTTTCATTTCCTGTGAGGTTGTCAGAATCTTCTCCGTTAACATTTGCTGTTGAGCAAGGCCCCCAAGTGTCCCAGGTTTTTGATACCTTCAATTGTCACTTGCTCTGGGTTTCTCTGTTGCCACACTTGACGACCTCTGAATGGTTTTCCATGCTGGCTAATGTAAGTGAGGGCCCAGGGAAACCACAAAACTGGACCACTCCGTGGATGGCAAGAGATGTTTATTAGGTGAATGAGCGAGCTGCCAGGCTGCCTGTGGGAATGGAGGACAGCTGCTCGGCAGGAAAGCAAGCAGATTTTATGTGATAGTCAGCAGAGTGGGTGCGGGGGCTTGGAGCAAGATGCAGGCCATTCGAGTTAATCTGGAACTAGATGCCCTTGTCTGAGGTAGCCGAGGAAGAACGGGAGTCGTGGCTACTCTGCTAAATAGAAAGCTTACTGATGAGACCCGCTGCCCCGCTAAACAGAAATGAGGCTCGTGAGGCATGCTGGGTTTAGGCTTCTGTTTGTTTACAGTGAGAGTCCTTCTGTTTAGGATATTGTCATTAGCACTGCCATTTGGGAGACCCACTTTGGACCTCACAATCTCCAGTAAGGATCTCATTCCTGACTGTGTATACAGTGTCCCCCTAGTTTACCCAGGAGTCAGTAGAAACCACACAGGGAACCTGGCCTTTCACCTGTACCTGATGTATCTTTGTCTTCTGGCTGAGGTAGCAACAGAGGAGACCAATGAACTGCTGGAACATTTACTATTGAGCAGCTGAAATAAGGTGGCAGACAACACTGTACGATGATGAGATAGACCACTTAGAAGACATAGCAGTTGTAAGCACGCATGCACCAAACAACAGAGCCACCAGACATGTGGGACACAAACTGCTGGAACCTAAGAGAGAGACAGAGAGGTTAGCAGTTATGTCTGGAGATGTCAATAGCCTACTCTTCACAACTGACCAGACAGCTGGCAAGAACACCACCTAAATGACTAACGTCCTTATCCAGAAGCCAACACACGTGTAGGACGTACCACCCAACAACAGCAGGATGCATGCTCTTTATCCTAATCATCTCTTCTTTATTATGGCTGCTTCAGTTAGCGTATGAAGCAGAAGGTTTCATTATAGCTTTCTCACTCATGCATATCATACTTTGTTCTTACTCCCTCTGTTCCCCACCTCTTCTTCCTTTTCCCTCCCTTATACCTTCCCCTGCCCTAAATTAGCTTCCCTCTGCCCCCCACAGTCCTCAACCCTGCATCTCCCATATGAGAGACAGTATGATATCTGTTTCCCTGCATCTCCCATATGAGAGACTGTGATATTTGTCTCCCTGACGCTGGCTTCTTTCACTCACCACAATGTTTTTGCTCATTTTCCTGCAAGCGACTTGTTTTTGTTCTCTTTTATGACAGAATAAAACTCCATTGTCTATGTATACAGACCACAATTTCTTTATCCATTCATCTGTTGAATGCATGTAGACTGAGCCTGTGTCATGACTACTGGGAGCTGTTTTGCCATGAACGTGAACACACAGCTCTGAGTTATACAGCATTAGATTCCCAAGGGGATCTTCCTAGGGGTGGCATAACTGGACCGTGGAGCAGTTGTGCTGCTGGGTGTTTTTAACTTAGTTTCATTTTTCTGCTATATTCACTTCCCTATGGACTGCATTAATTTACATTCATAGCAGCAGTGTGTAAGAATTCAGAACACATATTCTTTTCTAAGGCCCAGAAAACATACCAAGACACACTGAGTACTAGCCAGTGCAGACCTCGAACTAAGACCACACTGGTGCATTCCTGTAATCACAGCACTTGGAAGGGTAAGGCAGTAGGATCATGAGTTTGAGGCCAGCCTGGACTATATAGTAAGTTCCAATCCAGCCTGGGCTACATAATGAAACAGTGCCTATAGAAACAAAGCCCCAACCTAAAACTGTTCAGACTGTATGATCTCTAATCACAGTGGAGATCAAACTAGATGTCAATACCTGGAAGATAACAGGAAAACCTCTCAGTTCATTTGGAAAGTAATCAGTATTCTTCTATATGATTCATGGATTAAAGACATTCTTAAGAGGCAGTTTAAAAATATTGAGAGAGAAGGTATATAAGAAAAATATAACACAATAGCTTGTGGCATGCAGTAAAATCAGACCCAGTGAGGAAACAGAGAGCCATTTAGAAAATAGGAAAATTTTGAAATGAATAGCCTCAGCTACCTTCTCCAGTTCCTGGAGAAAGATGAGCCAAGTGAATCTAAAATAAACAGAAGGAAAAACCAAGCTGAGAATCGGGGTCATTGGCAATAAAAACAACGGCAAGAAAGAAAATCAGTGAAATGGGAATTTGGCTGTTCCAAATCAGCAGTTAAAGGTTCTGGTAGGAATTATACAGAGAGAGAGAGAGAGAGAGAGAGAGAGAGAGAGAGAGAGAGAGAGAGACTTACTAATGGCAGAAAGGAAACAGAGGCTATCCTATACACTCCTTAGACATCAAATGAGTAGCAAAATCAATACAATGAAAAACTCATAAAATCTGATGACTTTAATAAAACAACCCCTTTGTCCCTTAGCAGATGAATGGTTAAGCAAATGGTGGCAGATCTGTCTATGCATTACTGTTCATCAGTCAAAAGCAGTGAACTGTTGGCATGTGTAGCTTGGATGGCTCTCACATGCTTTCTGGGTGTAAAAGGTCAAGCATAGAGGTCATACATTGTAAGAGACCATTTGTATGGTGTCCTTGGAAGAACAGTATTGTACAGATGCGAGCCAGGGTTATAGATGCAGGTGATTGATGAGGGTGACATGAGGTGGGTTTTGTGTGATGTCGTGATTCTCCATATTTTAGTTTCGTTCACTTGTTGTTTGAGACAAGATCTTGTTATGTAGCCCTCACCAACCCTGGACTTGCTATACAAGAGTGACCTCAAGTTCAGAGACCTGCCTGTTTCTGTTCCCCAAGTACTGAGATTAAAGGCATGCACAATTACACCTGGATAAAATGTTTTATTTTTAATTGTGTGCATATGCGTGTGTGACTGTAAGTTTGTGTAGAGGCGTGCAGGTGCTTATGGAGTCCAGAAGAGGGCATGGATCTCAGTGAACTTGTGTTACAGGTGGTAGCGAGCCAGTCTGTGTGGGTGTTGGAAACCCAACTTTGGTCGTCTCTCTTAACCATGGGCTCTCCATCTTAACCATGAAGAACAGAGACATTAACCTGCACATGATAAAATGCTACCGTGCACGCATTACCTATTGTAACAGTCTATGGTCTGACTTTTTACAGCAACTTTGTCAGATGTGCCCTTGTGGGGCAGGTGAGGGAGAGTATGCAAACCCTTACTGTACCACTTTTAGTTTATTTATTCACTTATAGTAATTTTATTCTTTTAATTTTTTAAAAGAAAAAACTATCTTTTTTCATTTTACATACCAATTCCAGTTCCCTCTCTTTTCCCTCCTCCCATTCCTTCTACCTATCCCCCCCATCTCCCATCCACTCCTCAGAGAGAGTAAGGCACATTGCTCCGGGGAAGGACCAATGCCCTCCCAACTATATCTAGGCTGAGCAAGGTATTCATCCAAAGGGAATAGGTTCCCTAAAAGCCAGTACGAGCAGTAGGGATAAGTCCTGGTGCCACTTCCAGTGGCCTTGCAGTCTGCCCCAGCCATGCAACTGTCACCCACATTCGAGGGAATATTTTGGACCTATGCTGGTTCCTTCCTTGTCCGGCTGTAGTTAGTGAGCTCCCATTAGCTCAGGTAGACTGTTTCAGTGGGTGTCCTCATCATGGTCTTGACCTCTTTGCTCCCAGGTGACCAATTTAAATAGACCTATAATCTGCAAGGAAATAGAAGCTGTCATCAAAAGCTTCCCAACCAAAAAAAGCCCAGGGCCGGATGGTTTCAGGGCAGAATTATACCAGAACTTCAAAGAAGAGCTAATACCTACACTCCTCAAAGTGGTCCAGAGAATAGAAACAGAAGGAACGTTGCCAAACTCTTTTTATGAGGCTATAGTTACCTGATACTAAAACCACACAAAGACTCAACCAAGAAAGAGAATTACAGACCAGTCTCCCTCATGAACATAGATGCAAAAATACTCAATAAAATGCTGGCATATCAAATCCAAAAACACATCAAAAAAATTATCCACCATGATCATCCCAGAGATGCAGGTTCAACATGTGAAAATATGTCAATATAATCCACCATATAGATAAACTGAAAGAAAAAACATATAATCATTTCATTAGATGCTGATAAATCATTCGACAAAATCCAATACCCTTTCATGATAAAGGTCTTGGAGAAATCAGGGATATAAGGAACATATCTACACATAATAATAGCAATATACAACAAGCTGTCAGCCAACATCAAATTAAATGGAGAGAAACTCAAAGCGATTCCACTAAAATCAGGAACAAGACAAGGCTGTCCACTCTCTCCATATCTGTTTGACATAGTTCTTGAAGTTCTGGCTAAAGCAATAAGACAATAAAAGAAGATCAAGGGGATACAAACTGGAAAGGAAGAAGTCAAACTTTTGCCATTTGCATTAATTTTATATGTATGGGTGTTTCATCTGCATGTATGTCTGTGCACCACGTGCATGTCTGGTACCTGTAAATACCAGAAGATGGCATCAGATCCCCTAGAATTAGAGTTACAATTGTGAGCTGCCATGTGGATGCAGGGACTCGAACTCTGGTCCTTCTAGAACAGCAGCAAGTGCTCCTGACAGACAAGCCATGTCTCCAGCTCTGTCTCACCATACTGCTTTGTCACTGTCTATGTGTCACCACTAAGTTTCCACCAAGCATTCTGTCTATTCTGTGGTCCGCCTCAGCTCCCCACAATTTGTGTGAACTGCACTAAACATCTTCTGGGTGAAATGCAGGCAGGTAGCAGTCTGTTGGCTTCTGGTGAGCTCTGCGCTCAAGCACAGTTCTGTGCTCTCTAGTCAGAGACGAGTGGGATCCAGATGGTGATGAACAGCTGAGGAAAAAAACTGACGAGAGGGAAATGTCATGAGTGTGCTTGAACAGTTCACAGATACTGATGACACAATGATTCTATACAGAGACTCAGAGGTTAAAGCCATGGCTAGTGGGTAGGAAGTACCCAGACTAATACCCATGACCCTGACTCCATATTCCTGTCACTGTCCAGAGAGGAAACTCTCTGATTCATCTTATTAGTGACTTAATCTCTGATTCACGTGGGCCTGCAGTAGTGAGTGGAGACTGGTGATACCTGTTGGGGTGCTGGAGTTGTGGGGTAACTGTAGTGGTCAAAGTGGGGATTCCAGTGGATCTTTCCAGGGTGGACACCAAAGGTGATGGTTAGGTCAGCATGAAAGAAACCTAATACCAAGTAGATCAGACCTAACCAAAACCACAAAATCGGCCATTCGTTTTCTTCTGTGCTATTTAGAGAAACTTAAACTGGGCAAGATGACTTGCACTGTAGAATACGATGTTCAAGGGGTTGAGTAAGTCATGAGGATTTGAGGGTGGTGTTAGAGTGAAGTCTCTCAGAATGGAAAGCAGTGCTGGAGCATGGTGGGTAGTCCTGGGAGAGAGCAGACTCTGATGTGGCCCTAGAGGAGAAGCCTGAGACAACTGGGAGGGCCCTGAGGATCCAGTGGCTTCCCCGCCACCTTAGGCTTCAGGTTGCCTGCATTTAAATCACAACCCCTTTCATTACTATGTTATGTTGTTCCAGCAAATGCGCTTTCTGCAGATCAAAGCAGATTCCTTGATGACACACGTCAGAACTGTGGGTGTGGGGTGGCGTGGGCAGGAGCATTAGGCAGGTTTGTAGGGCCATTCCCAGGATGTTTCCCATGTTGGCTTACTTGCCAGAAGTCAGGGTAGCCTGGTGAACAAACTGAGAACATAGGCTAGTTTGTAGAATACATGCCTCATAGACAAATGCTAGGTGCCTAGACATTGGGTGGCATTGTGGCCAGCCGTTGGGGCTACTGGACCTGGAGTTTTCATAGAATTTAGAGATGTACCTTGGGAGAAGGGGTTCAGGGTGTAAAAGGCACCTCAGAACTCAGCTTGGATGGGACTTGCTGAAGGAGGGATGTCATTTGTGTGATGTCATTTGACTCCACTGCCCCTCAGCCTGCTCATGGTATCAGTGTATTCTCCTTCCCCAGGGGTGCAAATGTCTGAAGCGGGCACAGGGAACAGTGGCAGGAGGGTGCGGAGGAGGAAGGGGAGCTGGAAAGCAAGGCACATTTCAAGGAAGGCACTATAAAGAGGTGGCCCATAGCTGGCCCATCTGACATCCCTGGTCCAGGCCTCATAGCACAGAACCTCTCCCTTCCTCTCCATGCTGATCCCTCAGCAACAGGAAGTACATTAGGTTCCACTCTCGTTAAGTTCCTGTTAGTGAAGAGTCACTGCTATGTATTTTTGAGGGGACTTGAAATGTTTGTGACAAAAATCAGAAATAAAATAGAAATGTACGTTTACTCATCCCTAATGAACTGGGAAGTAAATGAGTGGTCAGGCAAATGTGGGCTGTGTCTGTAGGACACCGGGATTATGGGGAGTTGTTTCAAAGTTGGGGTTATAGGTCTATGATTTCTGAAAGCCCTTTAAGGTCTAAGGTCTAACCTTTTTAAAAGTTGGAATTAAATCCTACAGCCATTGTGTGGGGGAAGAATTGGAACTGAAGTCTAGAATTGAACTGAACTAAATCTCTGGGATATCTGCCTTTGGAATCCTGAAAATTAATGCCCTTCTTTTAAGTACTTCAAGATCTTCTGATGACGATGCTGCTCCACTCCTGGGAAGAGCCCTCTGCTCATGTCTTGTCCTGAGGGAGAGGTAGAAGGGCTGTGGCCGCATCTGAAGGCTCCCTGCAAGCATGCACCCTTGCCAGTCCAGTCCCCACATCAAAGCTCATTTGCAGATGGGAATTTGGATTCCATTGGGTAACACTGGAATTAAAGGGCCAGCAGGCCGTGGTAGGGCTATTTATAATGAGGGTGGCTCTAATGGGTTTCCCATGGCTCTTTGTAGTGAGCACTGTCCTTGTCTTTCACAAAGACATGTCCTGTGGAAATGGGCTGGGTCTGAACTGGAGTCAGACAGGAAGTAGAATTCACTGGGGTTTCCGTGGTTCAATGTCCTTCATCTCCCAGATGTCAGGGAGAGGCAAAGATCTCTCTCTCCTGGACAAACTTATGTTTCCATTATAAGGAATGAAGAAGTTAGCTTTATATCTAGTAATTTTCAAGAAAAGTGTTTGCCTTTGAATGCTATTGGTTTCTAAGAATACAATAAAATGGGAGGTTATTTCACTGAGTATCTGTGTCAGATTTTATGGATTTTAATCTTTTACTTTGTGGATGAATGCACACACACACATATAACAAGATATTTTATGTAATATATAATTTGCATATACAGTCATGTTATTTATGTGTATACATTATATATATACATATACATATTTAGTGCTTTCTGGGTGCTCACTTTTTTATGCTGCTTCTGAATCAACTTGCTAAAAAGGAGTCGCGTTGGAAGAAAGCTTTGCTGTTTCTACTTTCAAAAGTTAGACACTTGCATCCTCCAAGGAAAAAGAAATTGGTATATTTAAACCACTGATTGTGTGCACGAGCGTATGTGTGGGTATACTCATCCATGTGAACATGTATACAGATTGGAAGTCGGTGTTGGATGTTGTCCTCTGTCATTCTTAACTTCTCTTTTTGAGACCCAGGTTTCAATAAACCTGGAGCTTTCTGCTCTAGCTGGTCCTTGAGCCCCTGGGATCTGCCTGTCTCCATACCCCCAGCGATGGGCTGCAGACACATGCTCCCATCCCCAGCTGATCTGCCTGTCTCCATGCCCCCAGCGATGGGCTGCAGACACATGCTCCCATCCCCAGCTGATCTGCCTGTCTCCATGCCCCTAGCGATGGGCTGCAGACACATGCTCCCATCCCCAGCTGATCTGCCTGTCTCCATGCCCCCAGCGATGGGCTGCAGACACATGCTCCCATCCCCAGCTGATCTGCCTGTCTCCATGCCCCCAGCGATGGGCTACAGACACATGCTCCCATCCCCAGCTTTCACATGGGTGCTGGGGATCAGAAATCAGGTCATCAGCATGCTTGTGCATCAGACCCTTGATCCACTGAGCTGTCTCTCCAGGCTCTAGACCATAAATTCCTAAACTTGAAGTTTGTACATCAAGGGATGAAGGTGTAAACTGTTAGCTGGTTTTTACAGACTTCTGAATTGTAAGGGGGTACCAGTATCACAAGAAAAAGCATCTTGCAATAATAAACTTAAAACACAATTAGTATATGTGGAAGTCAAATGTAAGAGAGGAGTGTGTGCATGTCACATGATGGTTAATTTTACACATCAACTTGTTTGGACCATGTTTTCAGAGTCATGGTTCAGCATTTTTCTGAGAGTTGCCATGAAGAGATGAGACTGTTGTCTTGATGAGACTGTCGGCGAACAGATTGCCTTCCTTCATTGGTGAGGCTGGGGTGAGCACAAGACTGGTTTCTCCAGAGCAGGAAGGAGTTTTGCAATGAACAGCCCTTAGGAAAAGGAGGTTAGAGTTTTTTCTGAGTCTCTGGCACAAAAGTCTTTGGCCCCGAATTTCTATATCAGCTCTTTCCTGAGTCGCCAGTTCATCAGCTCAACCTTCAGATGGTGAACACGTAAGCCTTCATAATTGCGTGAGCCAATTCCTTAATGTATACACATATATTACACAGAGTTTATATCAAGTAAATATGTACTATATATACCCTCACTATTGGTTCAGAAAACCCTAACACTCTTCTTTTAAGAGTAGCTCATTGGTAGAGAACTCTGTGACCAAAAATTAAATTAAATGGTGTTTTCCTTCAAACCTAACTGGATCATATAGCCAAGAAGAAATTCTAATCTGCTTAAAATGAACAAAAAAGCATATTTTAGGTTAGGTGTATGTGTGTGTGTATGTGTGTGCATGCATGTGTGATTTTTATTTTTAGATTACCGTACAAAGTAGCAGGATTCTTTAGTGTATTTTCATGCATACTTGGTTTGGGTTGCTTCTGCTCTACTTGCCCCATCTCCCTGGCCTCCTACCCCACTCCCACCCCTCAGTATTCTCTGTTCTGTTTTTCATGTGTTCTTCCACCCTCTCTATCCTTCTTAAGCGTCTTTCCCCCATCTCATGATCTACTTCCTGATTTCCTGACATTTGCCCACACTCATGTCCACAAAAATAACAATTAGAAGCCAGGACCTGAATCTGAGAGAAAGCATGCCACATTGGTCTGTGCCTTTTACCTTAATATATTCTCCAGAATAAAACTCCGTTTTGTGTTGAGGCACCTTGTTCTTAGTGTCCATCAGTTGATGGGCTTGTAGGCTGTGACTAGAGCAACAGTTAACATCTCTGCGACGGGATTTAAAGTGGTGGATCTTGCCCGAGCGTGGTGGCTACACGTCTTTTGTCCCAGCTCTTGAGAGGCAGAGGTAGACAGATCTTTGTGAGTTCTAGGCCAGCCAAGGCTGCATAGTGAGGCCCTGTCTCAAGAGGAAAAATATAGGATAAAGTGTAATATAGCTAGGTCATAAAGCATTTCTATCTTTAGTTTAAATATTTAAAGAGCTCTAACATTCTTAGCCATCAGGCAAATTAAAACTGCATTGAGATTCCACCTCACACCAGTCATAGTGGCGGTCATCATGAAAACAAAGGACAGCAAATGCTGACCAAGATGTGGGAAAAGAGAAACCCTTACTTACTATTGCTGAGGAGATCGGAATGGAAGAATCTCCATAAAGAAAATTAAAATTCTCAGACGCTACAAAGGTTTTGAAGCCTAGTGGCCAGAGGCATGCAGGGAACTGTGTTTTCGCTCAAGCTGAGGTCCCCATGAGTACCAGGGCACAACACAAAATGTGATAAAGGACTTGATAACCCCAAACTTGTCCACTATATTTTTTGAATTAGCATTTGGAATAACTTCACATCTTAAAAGTGTTTACGGGCAAACATCATGCTTTGCATCTCTCTCCTGTGATGTAAGCTGGTTACGGTGTGTCTAAAACCTCCATTAATTGCCCCTAGAGTTGGGTGGATAGGGAAATGGAACATTACTGCAGCAAGTTAAGTCTTCAAACGAAACATATAAAATGGCTTTTCCAGTCTTTTATAGGCTTCTGGCACACAGTAGGTTTTTGTTAAACATGCCATACAAAAGATGCGATTCTTGGGTTGTTCAGCACCATCTCTCCCTAGGGAACAGGTGGTACAGGTGTTGCTGAAGATGGGGGTGCCGAGCGCACTGTAAGGATGCTGGTGGAAAGGCCATGCTAGCTTGGAGGTACCCGCCAGCTCCTCTTACAGCTGAGCCTCCCTGGCTGAGCCTCCTTCCTTCAGCCCACGGGGCTGTTAACGAGGGGGCCCAGACGCTACTTGCTCAGCCACTTGCTCACCGCCTGTCAACTTTCCTTTTTACTTCTTGTTTGTTTCCTGGTTAATTGCCTCTCGTCTGTGGGTAATGCTTTATGATTGGGGCCTAAGCCCGGGCATTCCCTGGACCTGATGAATCAGTCTGCGTCTCTAGGTGGCTTTCAGTGTGAGGTGCCGGGCCCCTGAGTCACTGGCCCATCCAGCAGTTGCAGAGCAGGGCAACTAGGTCCCTAGAGCCCGTGGACTCGGCAGGAGTTTAGGTGAGCTGGGAAGGGGGCCGCAGGCTGCAAAGAGCCGAAGGGAACCAAGAAGGGTGGCAGACCGGCCGGCGTGTTTCGGTGGAAACCTGAAAGGCAGGTGAGTGTGTGGGCAAGCTGGGGCTTGGCTGCCAAGAGCTGGGCTCCCTTCCCGGTGGAATCGCTCAGGTCCGCCTCCTCCGTCTCAAGTATTTTGCCTGAGCAGACCAATGGCTTCTCGCCATCTAGATACTTTTAAGTAGAGAGGTTTCAAAGTGATGCGAACAAGTGTGAACAAATGGGAGCTTGCTTTTGGAAGTTGGGATTTCTTAGATTAAATATTTGAACTTCCAACACCACTTTCTCATTTCTGAGACCTGGAGGTTGGTGAGGACTCCATGGGAAGGTGGTAGCTTGTGGCACCATAGTCAGTAGACTGTGGCATTGATGTGTTGACTTCAGGCCTCAGCGTTCACCGTTTACGTATGCTCACCCTGTCTCCTCTCCTCTTCGTGCCTCCTCCCTCTGCTTCCTCCAGTCCCTCAGGCTGTAACTTTTGGTCAACAAAAGTTCACCTTGTGTCCATGCTTCTGCCTTGTGGAACTTTCCATGCTGGCGTAAGGTGAGACAAGGAACTGATAAAGGATATGATGGACAATGGCGGGTTGTGTGACTGCCGTGAAGGCAGAGTGTGGGGATGGAGGGTGGTGGGGTGAGGTGGGCAAAAGCTGTCTTCTGTATGGTGGACAAGGAAGGCTTCTCTGAGAGATGGCAATCTACCAAAGAAAGGGAGGGGGCTCGAGCTGAAGGTCCGTCCCAAATGTGGGAAAGGCTGTCCGGGGGCAGGCTGGGGGGTGAGGAGAAACATCTTTCCTGACCCTCAGCAGCCTGTAGACTGAGAGCACATTAGCTCAAAGGTGCTTATCTTTAATTACTCTCCACACCTGTAATTTTTCATACTTTGCCTATATTTAATACATCATTAGCCCCCCACTGCCCCCTTTCTACTCTTCTTCCTCCTCATAAACAATTGCCCTTCTGAGGGAGTATTTTTAACTTCCAGAAATTCTGTCTTCATCCCTGTGTATACATACATGTTTCTGATGTGTGTTCTGGGAAAGTGCCCTCTTCTTCTGAATCCTCTCTGTCTTATGACCCCTGGGAGCCCAGCTCTGCCCAGTTTAGGTGACAAGGAAGGCAGAGTGCAGAAGGTGTCTGAGCTGCCTCCTCTAAGTCCTCGTGAAAAGGAATTGTTGAATCCTTACGTCTTTGCCTTGTGGGAATGAGTAACAACCTTACATGTCATTGTCAGTACCTGGTTAAAGATAAGTGAATGTTCCTATTGGCATAGGGAAAGCTAGGTCAGAGCTAGCCTCTTGTGAGCAGCCGCGGAGAGTGTCCATGGAAACCCCTTTGCTGGAGAGGACCTGCGTCACAAAACCTAGAGCATCTTTCAGATACTGAGTGGAACTCCTTCTGAATCTGTGAGTATGTTGGGGAGGCTTTCCTCATGGAGGGGTAAGTGTGGAAGCTGGCTACAGAGGGAGTCTTAGGCTGCACCTCACCTTCACTGGTACTCCGTCAGGGGCAGCTCCCCACACAGGGAAGTGCCTGCCACCCAGGTGCTCCATGGGACTTTAGCTATGATCACCTCATGTCTGGATTTACTCTTAGTTCCCTAGTTCATGACAGTAGTTCCTGCCATTTGCAACTTAGAATTTTGATATTTCATTTGTAAGACTGACCTGGGTCATCTTGTAGCAGCTTTGAACACAGTTGGGGAGATCATCCGCCTCCCCAGAAGCTCTCAGAGGTGGGGCATCCCAGGAGCACAGCTGTAACATGAGGGCCTGCTTCTTGGGGTTTATGTCCTGTTTGGTCCCCCCAGCCTTTTAGTCCCAGAGAAAATCACACAGAGAGTCTATATTAGGTTATAAACTGATTGGCCCATTAGCTCAGGCTTTGTATTAGTTTTTATAACTTATATAGTCCATTATTTTTATCTATGTTAGTCACATGGCTCAGTACCTTTTTTAGTGAGGCAGGTCACATCCTGTTTTTTTGGTGGTCTGGGCAGAACTGGGGAAAGGAGCAAATAAATAAATAAATAAATACCAACTAAAACTAATGGGCCAAACAGTGTTTTAAATAAATACAGTTTCTGTATAATTATTTCGGGGGTTAAACTAGCTGGGCACTGAAAACATGGCCCGCGCCTCTTACTACGCATAGCAGTTTTGCAGATGTTGGGCTATTGTTTGCTCCCCAGACAATGGCATTCTTAAGATGATCTGGGAAGTTCATTCTATTCTGAAATGACCCCAGGAATGGTATTCTAGTGGCATGGTGGAATGGCCATTCAAGTACTTTTGCTATAAGATGAAGCAAGATGATTGATTTAAAATTGGACTTTTGGATCACAAGTCCATTTAGGTGGATGGAGTGTTTGCTTGTTTATCAGTGTTCCCACTGTGCGCATATGATGTGTTTTGATACAATATTTACCAGGTGCTATAAGTAGACACAAAATATTATAGAACAGCTGATCTGGAATGCTCTTTCTGCTTCTCATTAAGTCTGATGCTGCTGGGGGAAGTTGGTGTAGAACCCAAAAGGAGAAATGCCTGTAATGTTGATATTGCTTATGCAATGTAGACTCTGGGTAAAATGCCTGCTTTTCCTGCCTCTCCGAGCTGAGAGTGATGGAAAGGCTCCCTCTCTGTTTTACTTGCAGGAGCCAGGTTGGTAGCTGAACCCCCATGCTGTGTGGCAACACAGAGGTAGTGACATCTCTATTTAGACACAGGATAGGCTAGGGCCTGGGTGAGGAGAGACTAAAGTTTGGGCAGTTGCCAGGTGGGGCTGTTTCTAGGTAAAATCTAAGGCTTTGCAAGCCCAGAAAGCCTGAAGCCTCCCCCCTACCCCCCACCCACACTCTTGAGACTTAAAGGCCATTATTTCAAATCTCCCAACATTTATGACTGAGAGATTTTCCCTACAAAACCAGAAAGGGCTTCCTTTCTCTTTGCAGGAGGCACATTCATCACCAAGTTAAAACATCTCATTTTGAACCAAGTGCAAGGACTTTAGATATCTGTTTCCTCAAATGCTGAGGAAAAGGAAGGAAGAACAAAGGAACGAGGAATCCTCAGGGAAGTTTGGGAAGCTGAATAGCAGAGTTGGAGGAAACTGGTGGTGTCCTATGGCTTTACTGTGGTCACCGTTGATGCGGGAAGGGGCTGAAGTGCCTGGCTGGTGCCCTCCTGAAGCTGGTACTCTAAGCTAGGCCTGAGACAGGGAGATAATTAAGGGGAGGAGTGCAATTTGCTTCGGTGAGAGTTTAAAACAAAACAAGTTTGTTTACATACTCAGCAAGCTTCAACTTAAATCGATTTCTCAGTCACTCTTCTTCCTCTGGGAAAAGCCTTTGAACTGATTCGCTGGGGAGAAGATATTTGTTATGGTGGGTGGTTCGGTGGCATAACCCTTTTGTTAAGTGTGACTTGATATTTGGAGGCATTGGTGGTAATTATTTGCCAACTTAACTGTTAATGATAAGAGCAGAGACAGGCAAAACCATCACTACAATTAGGATTAATGAAGATACCGCTCACCCCTAAACATTGCATGATTTACCCTCATGGGTCATGCTGGTCCCCAATGTCCCGTTTCTTCCCTAGACACTGTGAAAATCTCTGTCACCACAGCTTAGCTTGTATGTGTAGAATTGCAGTATAAATCAATCATATAGGATATGTTTTATAGTCTGACTTTTTCAAAAGACCTTTAAAAACAATTCAGTACCAATGTGGGGTATTAGTCATTCATTGTTTGATGCTGCCACTGTATTGCGTCTGGAGTCTTCCTAAAGGTCTATGTGTCAAACTCATGACTAAGGCCTGCAGTGCGTGAAGAAATAGTGGGGCCTAGGAGAAGGAAATTCTGGGATAGGTGCCCCAAAGGGAATTGGAATCACAGCCCCTTCCTGTCTCTGGTGACCAGGACTTCTGTGTCACAGTCCATGGTGTTGCCACCAGCCCAAAGTAGCAAGGCAAACACTGAAAACCCTAAGCAACAAAACAAATCTTTCTGTTAAGTTGGCACTCTCTGATATTTTGTTGAGTCCCATAAAGCTGAGCAATAGAAGAGTAGCCCTCCATTGTGTAGACATGCCAGTGTTAAGCCGCTCACATGTTGATGGAATTTTATCTTTCTAGTTTTGTCTTCAGAATAAAGCTATTGTGAGCATTTGGTAACAAGTACCTATGTGAACACAAGTTTCTCTGTGGGAAATATCTAAGAGGGAAAGGTTGAATCATGAATTAGGGCTATATTATTTTAAAATTTATTTGTTTATTTATCTTTATTATTGTGTGTGTTCTCAGGCTCACATGTGTGGGTGGATGTGAATCATCCTGTACACGAAGGTCAGGGAAGCTTTGTGGAATTGGAAGCTCTCCTTCCATTTACACAGGCTCTGGGCATTGAACCCCAGTCACCAGGCTTGCACAGCTGCTGCCTTTCCCTGCTGTGCCTCTCACCATCCCTATTTTCCCTGCTGTGCCTCTCACCATCCCTATTTTCCCTGCTGTGCCTCTCACCATCCCTATTTTCTCTGCTGTGCCTCTCGCCATCCCTATTTTCCCTGCTGTGCCTCTCGCCATCCCTATTTTCCCTGCTGTGCCTCTCGCCATCCCTATTTTCCCTGCTGTGCCTCTAGCCATCCCTATTTTCCCTGCTGTGCCTCTCGCTATCCCTATTTTCCCTGCTGTGCCTCTAGCCATCCCTATTTTTGTTTTCAGTTTTTATTTCCACAGTAGTTGTGATATGTTAGTTCTGCAGTGACTTCTCCATAGCATCCTTCCGCTACATAAGATGGTTAGTCCGATTTCGGTCATTCTGCCAGGTGAGCAGTGAAGCGATGAAAACCTTGGGTTCTCATTTACATTTACCTGGTGACAAATGAGTTCGAGCCATTCCTTTGTGCCTCTGTTTGCTATCCCTCTGTCTTCTTTGGGTGAAATGCTTGTTCATATACTTTGCCACTTTTAAAATGAAACGTGTGTTTCTTTCAAGACTTATTGTTTTGTGTTTTTGATTATTGTTCTTGTTGAGTTTTGAGAACTTGCATTAGTTCCTCCTCCTATTACTGCTATGGCAAACTACCTGACAAGCCACCTCAGGTAGGAAGAGTTGCCCGTGGGCGTGGTTTGTCCCTACCCCTTTCCTTAAGTCCATTGCACCTGTGTTCAGCAGAGGTACCAGTTTGCGCTTCCTTCTTTCTCTAACACCTGCTTTTGGGTTCATTGTAGCCATTCTTATCTTGTTGGGTAACTAGGGAAATATGCTATTTCCCTTTTAATTAACTAGGAGAGAGAATATGTGTAGAATTGATCTTTTTCACCTTCAAATGTCTGGTGGATTCACCAGTACAGACAGCCTCCTAGACCTGGCACTGAATTCCTAGAAAACCTTGGCTGTATGTTTTGTTTCTTTAGTGAATATTTGTCCATCCTGATTCTCTGCTTACGCTTCAGTGAGGTTTTATTACTTTACATCTTCCCAGGGAGTTTGTGGGGTTTTGTCTGTCTCCCCCTGGGTTGACTAGAGATGTCAGTCTGGTCAAAGAAACCAGGGTTTCTTTGTCATTTTCCTTTGGATCACTGTTCTCCTGTGTTCTCTAGACCAGTGGTTCCCAACCTCCCAATGCTGTCATCCTTCAATACAGTCCCTCATGTCGTGCTGAACCCAACCATAAAATTATTTTCACTGCTACCTCATGACTGTAATTTTGCTACTGTTATGAATCATAATGTAAATATCTGATATGTGACCCCCATGAAAGGTTTGCTCATCCCCAAAGGGATCCCATCCAACAGGTTGAGAACCACTGCTCTAGACTTAACTTGCTTTTCTTTTCCTAGATTTTTTTAAAACTTATTTTCATTTTGTATTTTTATGACTGTATCTTGTTTGTATATTTTTGCCCATATGAATGCCATGTCCCAGAAGAAGGTGTCACACCCCCTGAAATTGGAGTTATAGATGGTTGTGAGCTGCCAAGTAGTTTCTGGGAATCAAACCTGGGTCCTCTAGAAGAACAGCTAGTGCTCTTAAACCCTTAGCCATCTCTCCGGCCCTACCCTAGGTTCTTAAAGAGAGAGCTTTAACCATGGATTTGATTCCTTGTTTTTTTTTTTGTAGCCCAGCCTACAGTGTAGGGACATCCCATCTCTATGCTTCCTGTGTGCATCCTTTAAATTTACTGAGAGTGCTTTCGACGGGTCAGGATCTTATCTATTTTTGAGTGCATGTTCTACTGTGTGAAAGTCTAAAATGTCATTAGTCAGAGTGACGGACACTTGTAACTATTTTCTGGGCTTCTGTCCATGTGTCCTATAATTATTGTGAAAGAAGTGTTGATAACTGGAAGGTTTGCTATTTCTCTGTTAGTGTGTGTGTGTGCATGTGTGCATGTGTATGTATTTGTGTGTGTGCATGTATGTGCATGTGTGCACGTGTATGTGCACGTGTGTGTGCATGTGTGCGCACGTGTATATGAGTGTGTGTGTGCGTGTGTGTGTGTGCGTGCGTGTATGTGTGTGTGTGTGTTCCTCTTTTAAAGCGCTAGGGATGGTGAGAAGGCTCAAGCCTGACAACATGAATTCAGTCCCTGGAACCTGGCAGGAGAAGAAGAGCATCTCCCACAAAATGTCCTCTGCCTTCCAAGTGTGCCATGGTAACCCCCCTTCCACAGTACATACATAATATATGTATACATACATACAATTTTTTAAGCTTTAGAAAGGAATTTCTTCTTTTTTAATTTTAGCTTTGTCTCTTTATATGAATGTCTTCTTTTGTAAGAATTACACTGGCTCTTGCATTTTAGATCCAATCGAACTTAGCATCTTTGGGTTTCCTGTAACTAACGATGCGGTGAGACCGAGGCCTGTCCATTTTATTGCTGTGTCCCATCTGTACTTTATTTCCCTGTTTTCTGTTTTTGTCAGTTATGTGAATGTTTAAGATTCTGTTTTGTCTCTTTTTTTTCTACAGTGCTTTGCTTCTGTTTGCTTTTTGGTTTCTAGAGAAAATCTTTATTTAACCTATCACAGACTGTGAGTGATTTTTATACTACTTCTTATCCAATATAAGAAGTTCAGGCACTTCATTCCCCACCCACTTCTGTTCCTGGTACCATACCTGGGACTGCATGCATTGTGATGTAGATGTTTAAGGAGCCAGTTGGTTTTGAACAATATTTAAATACTAATTTTAAAAACCATTACATATTGACCCACATAATTGCCTCTCCTGTGGCCTTTATTCCTTTCTGTGACTTCTGACTCTATCTAGCACTGTTTTCCTCAGGCTTCACGGATTCCCTCGCAGTGAAGCCTGCCTCTGGTAAATTAGTTTATCCTGTATGACAAAAATGTCCCAATTTCACTTGTTCTTTTCAAATATATCTACTGGGTATAAAAATCAGAGCCAATGGGCTGACGAGATGGCTCAGCAGACAGGGTGATTGCCACTAAGCCTGATGACCTGGGTTTGACACTGGGACCCACATGATAGAAGGAAAGCCTCTATTCCCACAGTTGTCCTCTGACCTCCACACCATGCCATGGCACACGTGATCATCTCTTCCCACTAGAATAAGGATAAACAAAATTGTGAGATTCTGGGTTGCTTGACAGTTTGTTCTTTGGCATGTGCCTCTGTCTGTATGTGTAGGCCCAAAGCTGACTTCGGGTGTCTTTCTTGACTCTGCTTTACGTACTGAAGTAAGGTCTCCTGCTGAACCCACAGCTGGCAGTTCCAGCTAGTGTAGACAGCTGACTTGCCCCAGGATTCCCTGTCTCTACTTCTGAAGTGTTTGGAATACAGGTGGCTGCCATGCCTGCCCAACTTTTATTGGTTCTAGGGATCCAAACATCAGTCCTCAGGCTTGATCAGCAAGTGTGTTAGCCACTGAGCCACCAGTCAGTCCAAGGCTGTTCTCCGGGTGTAGTCAGCACACTGTTCCGTTTTTCTCTCGTGGCTGTTGTCAACGGGTCAGCTATGGTTCTTGTCTTTGCTCCTCATGCCCTTTTCCTCCTTCTTGTTTCTCCTCCTCAGTCTGACCACTTTGACAGTGCCCTGCGGTGCTAGCTTCTTTTCATGCTTTCTGCTTGTTGTAGGTTGAGCATCTTAAATCCATTGCTTTGCAGGTTCTTTTTTTTTTTTTATCAAATTTGTATCCACTCATCATTTCTTCAAGTATCGTGTTACCTCATCCATCTCACCCTTTCAGAGTCTCAGTGAGTTCCATAGATGACTGGTGCTCCATTTGTTTTTAAATAATTTTCCTCTGTTTATTTAAATATCTCCTTTGCTATGTCTTCTGTCTCAGAGATCTTTCCTTCTTCTGTATCTAGCGTGCCATTAGTCCTCCACAATGTAAATGTCATTCTCTTTACTGTGTTTCCTTTCTGGAGCTTCAGTGTGGGCACTTCAGGTATCATTTGGATTCCCACTTAGCATTCTGAATACATAGAATGCTGTTACATCCTTGTCCGATAATTCTCAGTTTTAATCGATCTATTTTCATCTAAATTTGGGTCATATTCTCCTGCTTATTTGAATGCCTGATAATTTTAAAAACCTCTAATACCATCTGCCGTATACAATGTGTTCCTTGCTGCATGGGAATTTTTATGTTCTTATAAGTAGTTGTAAAGCTTGCTCTGGAACAGCGACTTGGAAATGGCTTGGGTCTTTGCATGCTGCTTTTTAAATTGTTAGGGCAGGTCCAGGGAAACATTTAGTCTAGGGCGATGTTATCAATAATTATTTTTCTCTGTGACCAAATAACCTAAATACGTGGCAGCAAGCAACTTAATGGGGGCAGCATTTATTTTGGCTCACAGTTTGAGAGTACAGCCCATCATGTTGAGGACAACATAGCCTCAGGAACACAAGGTGACTTGTTCAGTCTGGGCGGGCCAGGAAGTAAAGAGCAGGGAATGTCGGTATTCAGCTGGCTTTCTCCTTGTCCCGTGCTAGAGTTGGTCTTCCCTCCTCAATTTAAGCCTGTCTGAAATGCCTTCATAGACACACCTGGAGGTACGTCTACTAGGTGGTTCGAAATCTAATCAAGATGCCAATGAAGAGCAACCATCACAAGGGTCTGTTATCCCCCACAACCGAAACAATGTCCTCCTGCATCCTCTACCACTTCCTGGTGAATTGGCATTTTAACTCCGGGTGGTAGGGATTACCTACACACCTGGTCATTTTCCTTCCCTCCACTTGGATGGTCCTTTTCCCGGCCTCAGGTATATTCTACACCAATGACTGCACTCCTAAATACTCTAACGGAGGGCCCTCAAGTCTCCTGAGTTCTTCCTTGAGGTAGCTTTCTCCCATTATGTCTGGTGAATCCTCTGCTTGGCTCTGCCAGGTCTCAACTCCTGCAGTCTGCAGAGCCTGGCAGGTGTGTCCTCCCTGCATCATGGCATGGGGGTCTCTCATGGCCACAGTCTGGCCTATTTGAAGGCTCATTTCTTCGATTTTCAGCTTTCTGGAACAGCATGGTCTGTTGCTTGAAGCCCAGTGTCTTCAAAAGAGCTGTAATATTTAGTCTAGATTTTGAATGTCTCTGGCAGAAGGAGAAACTTGATCTTTGTTCTCTCTTGTCCAGAAGCAGAAGGCTTGTAAACACTGTATTTAAATATACTGACAGTGTTCAGTGACTCACAAAAGATGATTAAACTGTTTGGACTAACAAATAATTCTGCCCCTGAGAATGTATCTTTAAAAAAATTCTGAAAGAAAAAAAATGCTACATGCAGAAAAATTCTCAGAATAGCATCATTTATATTAGGAATTAAGGAGAATTTGTTTAACAAAAAGGCAGTAGTTAAAATTAAGACCTATATATCCAGCTAAATATCACATATTTATAGGATAATTTCTAAGATTTTCAATATTCAAAATGCTTAGTATTTAATATCAAGGTCATTATACATACATTAACTCTCCCATATTATATCATAATTACAGATCACGCAAACAAACTTTCCTAGGGACTAAGACTTAAACAGTTCGTACCCCGTACCCATGGGTTCTGCACTATGGATACAACCAAATGTAGAGGGAAAATGTTGATTACTTGTCACTGTGCTGAGCATATATATGAGCTTGCCACTGTCTCCTGAGCTACAGTGGAAACACCTACACTTATCAGCTATTATAAGTCGTGGGGAGGATTTGAAGTATAAGGGAGGATATGTCTATAGTAACATTCAAAGGCTGTGCCATTTTTCATAAGGCACTTGATGTCTGTAGGAAGTCCTAGAATGGATGCTGCCCACACTGAGGGATGAATGTCCACAAGTGATGTAACTTCTCAAGGAAGCCAAATCAAGCATTCTCTCCTCACTGTAACGTGCCACAGGAAGTAGATCTGTCACTCACTAAACAATGTACGCATCAGGCTGGCAAGATGGCTCAGGGGTAAGGATGCTTGGCTCTAAGGCTGATGATCTGACTTCAGTCTCTGGGAACGACATGGTGGAAAGAGAGACCTGATGACCCCTCTGCCTGTGTGCTGTGGGATGTGCTTGGCCACACACACACACACACACACACACACACACACACACACACACACACACACACACAAACACACACTAAATAAAATTGAAGGATATAGTCATTATTGCCTTAGAAACTATCAGTTTGGAATTACTTTCACAATCACTCATCTATTAGGAAACACTACAGCTTTGCAAAGAAGCGTAGAGAATAATAGAGAGACTTGTGGGTGCACTGTTGCCCTTTAGAGGTCAGAATCAGCCGTGTAGTCGAAGATCCCCAGTGTAGCCTTCTGCTGTTGCATAGCTCCTTCCCCAGAGGTGACAAACGGCATTTAGAGCCTTTAAATCCTACATCCTACCCTCTCTGTCTCTAAGCTGTCAGGGAAAGTGTTCTGTATGTCTTTCTGTGGCTTGGTGTCATCATTCAGCATCGCATTGGACAGGAACCCTTTGAGCTTTTCTTTATGTGGTACTTCCGGGTACCCCCAGGACCACCATCCACTCTCCTGACAGACAGCTAGGTCGCCTGATGTTTTACTGCTGTAGGGAGGATAAGCCCATCTCCTTACGCACGCATCTCTGTGTGTTTCTCTAAGGCACAAGATACGAGAAAATGCACAGGCGGTAGGGTCAGTTTTATGGAGTTAGAGTTGGTAACTCCTGGTTTTACTGTTCTCTGGAAGAAATACTTCCAGGTTCACTTTCAAATTTTTCCCATAGGATTAGTAAAAAGCACCATGAGCTACGTAATTATTCAGGTGCTCTGACACTTAAATGAAAATCTGGAATCTTCCTGATTTATCTAAATGGCTATGCCATAGTTACCTAGTACTCGGGCCATCTCTTTGGGGTTTGATGTTAGTCTGTGCCCCCCCTTCTACCAATTCCTTGTGTATCACACTGTCTAATGAAGCTCTTGACATTTGCCCGTTGGGTCCACCTTTGGCTGAATTCCATAGTTATATCCTTGTGGAGTGGTGTGCTTTCCTGCCTCTGCTCTGTTCACTCCCACGCCTGCCACAGGATGGGCAACGTCACCCGACTGTCGCCAGCTCAGCCACCCTTAACATGTTCTCCATGTTAGCACCACACTGTTTTTGCTTCCCAACTTCACCAGACACTGCCAGCCCTCACTGGCAACTGTTCCTTGACAGTTTCTTCGAGATTTTTCTTCTGGAGTTTGTGCATGCTTTCAAGAATGATAAGGGTCACATGGTTTCAGACCCCTCGAGCCTTGGGTCGGCATGCCAGACCACCCACCAGCCTACAGTCCGGCAGCACTGTTTTCCTTCCAGAGACGGAGTTTCCCAGCTTAAACAGGGAAGAACAGCAGCGTCCCTGCTACATCCGTCCTCCCTCCCTGAGAAGGAAGATGCTCAAGTTGGCCCAGCTGACCTTGCCCTCACCTTCTTTCTGGTTAGCAGGCCACCACTGGTATGGGATGCGCGTTCATTGATTAGATGCCATTCATTCGCAGCCCTGCGGATCCTTACACCTCCCCTTTGTCCTTCTGTACGGTCTAGCACCTCACCTTTCGGAACATAGTGTAACTCAGTATGCCTGTGACTGCAGAGGGTGGTCTGTGTGCCTGGGAATGCTTCTGTTGTGGTTCCCCTCGGTGCCTTGCTCTAGCTAGAGAGAACAAGAGAGAGGGAAGCAGCAGGACTTGAGACCACAGCTTAACCTTCCTTTGACAAATTAAAGGACTACGAGAACTCTGTTGAGGCCCTAGCCCGGGTCTAGGGAAAGGCCCGTAGGAGGGAGTGACTCGGAGGGGTTAGCTCTGTTATTATGCTGTCCTGTAGCCTGGACTGCAGCGTATTAATTACCTGCCCATGCACATTTGGGCCTCAGCCTCTCCTTATGACATGTGTACAAGGCAAGGAGAGGCAGCCGTGCTTTTTAAAGTCTGTTCTTGCTGGGCCTCTGGAATCACACTCCACACAGCCAGCTTCTTCACCAACTTGCAAGTCCACATTTTGGGAAGCGACCTATCCCAGTGTGTCTTGGGCACCCAGGGTGCGTATTGCATCACCTTGGCTGATGAATTAGCCTTAAAACAGAGGACGCACCTGCTCGTACTGCACTCGGCTCACAAGTCTGCTTGCTGCTGCTCCAGTTTTATAGGCTGGCCTACCTGTAAAAGCCCAAAGCTTGCTCTGGGGCCAAGTCTTGCTCAAGAAGGTCTAAGGGCAGGCTCTGGAGTAAAGACTGTTGAGAGTGGACACATGTAGTGGCCACTGATGGAAAGCAGGGAAAGGGAACCTCTTCCTGACAGGGAGCCTTCTACCTCTCTGTCCCTTGACATCACTGGCACATGCCTGAGCTTGCAAGAGACTAGCACGTGTGGCCATCTCTCATTTGGCTTTCGCTGTGGCCCTCTTGAGGCATCACCACAGCTTCTGTTTGTTTGGAGGAATTTGAGGCAACAGGGATCAAGTCACACATGCATTGGTGGTCGGTGCTTAGGTACTTGTTCAGGAAGAGTCAGGGCTCCTTTGGCTTGAGAGCCCAGGCTTGAAATCCTGCCCCTGCCTGCCTCCTGAACTGTCCTAAGACACCGATGAGGCATGGGGGCCAACTGGTGCTCTGTCTATCTGGCCAAGGCGGTGCTGCCCAGGGGGCTAGCAGGGATCCTGGCATTCAGCAAGTTGTGGGACTCTTCTTATGAGCGGGTGGGCATGTCAGTCTCAGAAAGGCTAAAGGTGTGGGAAATATGGAGGGTCCTGCCCCTCACAGACAGCCCCCACTGGGCTGAACAGACTGAGAGGCCCAGGAGAAGGCTGCGAGGACTGTGACCTGGAGCGTCTTTTCACAGTTGTGTGTGTGTCAATAGCTGGGGTTTGTGTGTGACATTAAGGGACATATTTAACTGTAGAGCTTTAAAGCATTCTTTGTAAACTCCTTCATGCTCATCCCCCTAAGGAGCCTTTGAGTACATTTTTATCTCAGTCACCTGTATACTCGCCACTGTGTGAAGTTTGGGTGTCACCGATGTCCTGGACACCTGTCTATGGCCCTGTGCCTGTGAAGGATCGTAAGGCACTGTGGTCTGTAAGCCACCTCAGCTCCCCGTACCAGCTTCCTTACTCCTCATTCCTGTAGAGAATTTGTGGTCTGAAGTATTTCTTCAGTTTCGGTAGTGATGACATGTGAAATGCTTGTGTATTTATAGAAATGAAAACAAAATACTAATCACTGGCAACCAGTCCTGACTCTTAGGATGGCAAAACAATCCTCTGCTAATGAGCGTGTAATTACAGCTGCCAGGAAATAGCTATTAAATAGATGGAATCTGCCATACAGGCCAAGAAGGCAGGATGGGTGGGGGTGCATGCGCCTGTTGCCTTGCTCGCCCTGCAAGGGCTGTAAGGTTCATTTGTATCAGTACACACGGTCTCACTGCCAGCTCTGGGAGGGCCAAGGCCAGTTCAGAAAGCCAGGACACCTGAGGTCACAATCATATTTCTCTCTGTTAAGATTTCTTCTATTAGGCCTTGGTTGTCAGCCAGGTGGTGTCATCGATGGGATTGCTATCCTGATGTTTTTGTCATTTGTGTGGTGATGGCATTTTAAACATGCATAGACTGTAAACCCATTTTTGTCATTTTAGGTTATGTGACATTTGTCACCATTATGCTATGCTGTCATCACTGCCACGGTTTCTAATACTGGCATCACCCTAAACAAAGTCTGCCTCCATTAGACATAACTCTAGCCCCCCCCCCCCACTTTCCATCTCTCTGAACTTAGCTGTTGTAGCCATTTGTGTAAGTGCAGGCATTTGATGTGTGTCCTTTAGTGTCTGGCTCATTCCATTCATCAAAATGTCTTTCTTCAAGGTCTGTCCATGTTATGGCGCGTAGCTGGCAGTTTTTCACAATGAAGTGTACCCACAGAGCAAATACCTATGCCTATTACTGATGCATATATATTTCAGTTTTGGAAGCCAGATAATAATGTATTTACATAATCACTAGAGGTTAAATTACTGTGTATTTTTCATCTTTTAACAGAAATGTTATCTTTCTTTATTTTCCTTCTTTGAACACCAACAGATTTGGTCTAGCAGGTGATTATGGGGCCAGGAGGAGGGCTTCTGTTCCTGGCTGTTCTGGTATGTCTTGGTATTGCTCTAGATCAGGGTCCTCAACCTGTGGTTTGCTATTCCTTGAGGGTCACATGTTGGATATCCTGTCTATCAGATATTTATATTACAATTCATAACAGCAGCAAAATTACAATTATGAACTAGCAACAAAAGTAATTTATGGTTGAGGATCGTCACAACATGAGGAACTATATTAAAGGGTCACAGAATTAGGAAGGTTGAGAAACACTGCTATAGAGCATCGAATAACATCATTAAAGTACATTAGGCAAATGTATAACACTTACAAACAGTTTAGATTTAACCCCGGGGGTTGGGCCAGTGATGACCATACTGAATCTGCATTTTTCTAAAGTCCCCCTTCTGGAGGTCTTCGGTGCAGTCAATATTCCAAGAGTAAATGAAAGTCTTGTCCTGTGTTGTTGACCTTCACTGTGCTGCATGACATGGGGATGGTTGCATAATGCTCGAATTGAGCTTTTGAAATTGTCTGTGCAGTGTGCTTCTGTGTATAGCTAGCTGCACACTGATGGTGGGGAAAACTAGTTCTAGCAACCTGGAGCATAGAGAATGCAAACTGGATGGACAAGGAACAGTGCCACCTACCACGCCCCTGTCCTCAGTCCGTCTCATTGGAGAATGTGAAGGAGTCTTCAGGATGCTGGAACTCTGATTTCCCCATGCGTCTCTTCAGTTTGGTTTTGGTTAGAAGCAGGTGAATAGTACTGAGCCCATTGGAAAAGAATGGTTAGGAGGGTCCTTACCAAATTCTGGCCTTCAGTGGAACAAGCCATGGAGCATCACAGCCCAAAACCAGCCTCACACCCACGTGTAGATAGCTCAGGTAGTGGAGACTAGGCCCCCCAGGGGGTGGGAGAATTGTGACTCAAGACTTCTACCATGGTGACTGTTCTCTCTGAGTAGCCTAGGAACTCAGAGCCTGGCCTGTGCCATGGCAGTGGCGGGTTCGCTAGCTGGAAGGTAATCACAGGACACAGGTCCCGCAGGCTTCTCATAGGATACACAGCAAGTGCCCCATAGAGTGTGTCATGGGATGAAGATTTACAGAAATCAGTCAAATTTTAGTAAGTTAATACATGTATTAGGTTGAAGGTTTCAAGAGAGTTAAAATTCAACGTTGAAATTATAAATACAAATACAGGATTAAATATGTTTTGCTATTTTAAAAAATTCACAAAAGTGTGTTACAGAATTTTTTGATGTTCTGTCTATATACAGTTGCTTATTAATAAAGCAGATTTGTGCCACTTGGGAAGCTGCGAATTACAGGTGGTAATGCCTAATAGAAGAGCGCCCCCTAGTGCCCAATACTTCACATTACAGCCCCATAAGCACCTAGAGTAGAGTTAGGTGGTAAATGTGGAATTTTGGAGTTGGGAAACTTGGGGAGGTGTTCAGGTGAAGTCTCTTGTCTCTCAGATGATACAGCTGAAGCTCAGACATTAGTTGTCTTTGAACCCTCAGAAGAATTAAACAACCTGCCCATCAGCCTGCTGTGCTAGACTCAAACACATGCCCCTCTCTCCATGATGGGATCCATACTATCCTTGTTCTTCAGGAAGGCATGGCTGAGTCCTTTGAGTTTTCCTTAATGATGCCCTTCCCTGAACACAGAAGCCAGAGGACCATTCATATACTTCTTTGCTCATGACATCCAGGACTCTGATCCATTGTCTGAAAGCCACAGGTGTCCATGAAGGCAGGTGTGTCTCTCAGCCTCTTCCTCTAAACTTCCCTAGTTTCTCAGGCTCACAATAGCCATATGCTTCTACAATGGCTATGGAGCTATGAACCCTGTCCTGCTTGCTTGGGCTTAATACTCTCTATATTTCATGTGTCTTGCTTCTAGAAGGTGAGCTGGAGGCAAGATTCCATTCATGGACTGATCCTTTGTTGCAAGGAGGAGCTGCTTGTTCGTACTGGCCTCCCAGCTAGTTTAGCCCCGAAATAACCACACAGAAACTGTATTAATTAAATCACTGCTTGGCCCATTAGCTCTAGCCTCTTATTAGCTAACTCTCACATCTTGATTTAACCTATTTCTAATAATCTGTGTATTGCCACGTGGCAGTGGCTTACGGGAAAGATTTAGCATGTCTGACTCTGGCAGAGGCTCCATAGCGTCTCTCTGACTCTGCTTTTCTTTCTCCTAGCATTCCATTTAATTTTCCCAGCCTACCTAAGTTCTGCCCTATCAAGGGCCCAAAGCAGCTTATTAACCAATGAAAGTGACACAAAGACAGAAGGACCTCCCACACCAATCCTTTCCCTATATATACTTCCTACATGGACTCTCTCCAATACAAGAAGCCACATTTCCAGTGTCACTCACTGGCTAAGCCTCTGTCACTGACCCAGAGTGCTGCCCCAGGTCCATGTGGGGAAAGCTCTGATGAACTTGAGCACAGGAGGGGGCCCCTCTATCACCCTGGCCCCAAATCTCTGCTCTTTGCCTTTCTATCATTTCCTTTCTAATTGAGTCAATATAGGAAGACTGTGAGTGTCCACTGGTATTTCATGGGTTATAAGTCCTTGACAATCATTACAAAACAGAGAATTAAAATGACTATTTTTTTCCATAGAGGATCTAGGAATCTGCCAAAAGGTTTTGGAGGCTCAAAACCTACTAATCTATTACATGTCTTGTCTTTTTGGGGTTTTCCTTATCTAAAAAGTTTGGGAAATGTAGGCTAGGAAAGATTGAGAGAGGCTGGGGTACATAGATGTCATGGAGACCATCACGGCTTTGTATAATGAGGCCATTTCTGTGCCAGTGGCTGATAAGGGCCTTTGAAACCAGCTGTAAGGGTGGGAATGGAATGTAAAGTGTTATTGGTGGAGAGGTGAGTGGAGAAGCCAGACATAGGTCAGTCCTCTGCGCGGCATTAAATGGAAGAAAAGGCTGACCCCGTGGTGCTCATCCTAAGGATAGGAGGGTCGACCAGAAAGACCCATGAGAGAAACCTTACAGGACTCTTCCTGCTCTTACTAATCAGCTTCTGAGTGTCAGAGAAGCCCTTCATCCTGTTGTTTTCTAACTTCAGTTTTATCTTGGTGAGTTTTTTTTTTTTGCAGGGGGGGCAGCAACTTTCTAGGTTGGGAAAAGATTAGTTCTCTTTTCTAAATTTGGAAAATTTGCATTGGAAATTCTGTTCAAGTGCAAGCAGGGAGCCCAGAACTTTGACACCTCATTGGCGCTCTTCATGTTGATTAAATTCCTGTCTCCAGCCCAGAACTGGCAGCTTTATTCTGCTTAATTTTCATGGAGAAATCGGCGTTGAAAGAGAATTTCTTTGACAGTTGCCCTTGGGGAGAACTGGGCTGGGTCTGTTATTTAGGCCAGACAATTAAGTGGAAGAAAATAATAATAATGCGAACTGCGAGGTCTTCACTTCGTTCCAAAAATGGTTACATTACCAGCCTCCTTTTTCAATATTTAAAGGGGCAGGGCTGGTGAATAATGGAAATTGGAGATGAACAAATCCACTTCAGACTTCACAGTGTTTCAATGATCACATTAAAGTAGGTTGGGATCCCGTCTTCAAGTTAGAAAACCTTCCCCAAAGTGTGTGTGTGTGTGTGTGTGTGTGTGTGTATGTGTGTGTGCGCGCACGCGTGTGCATTTGCACACATTGCTCTCTGAGGCTATCTTGAATTTGAAAAGTCATAGCAGGTGTCTATTCTACTTGAAGAAAGCATCATCAGTCTTCATGCTTATACTGTCTGCCTTCTAGTGCTATCTGTGTCCAATCCCATGACAGCATCCCTGTCTCCATTCCATGGGGAAGTCACATGTTGTCCGCACCCACACTTACCTGGCAGCTGAATAATGTTTGTAGTAAGGGAATTTTAACTTTTTTCAAAGAATTTACTTTTCTTTTGTAATTTTAGTAGAAATAAATAGAAGTTATTCAAGATACATTGTTAAATGATAAAATGTCTTATGGAGACATTATGAAGAATGTTCTAGAACATTCTGTTGCTGATCCAGGCCCATATTTTGTACATTATATCAGAAACTAAAAGAGTTTATTTGTAAGGTAGTCAGATGTAAAAAAGGGATCCCCAAGTTTCAGTCCTCCTCCCCTAGGATAGGCTAAAGATGTTTCAAATATAGGAAAAAGGGTGATTTGGTGCCTGAGAAATACCTGGAGTCAGAAAGGAGCCAGTGCTCTGCATGTGTGTGAGCAGATTTCATGTCTTTTCATGGAATAGATCTTCAGAAAAATGCCGGTGCTGGAATATTTTAGGGGTAGTGCTTTGTCCTTTTGATGTCAAAAGTTACCCAGTGGACACTTGCACAAGCCCAAGTGAAGGTTTGGGGTGGGGGCTTTGGCCAGTTTGAAATCAGCAAAATTTGCCTCCAAGTTCCTAAAAAGCAACAGAGGCAACCACTGTTGTTATTGTCTATGCCATAAGGAACAAAAGAGGGGCTAGAGAGATGGCTCAGCCATTCAGAGAGCACACCTGAGCTTGGTTCCCAACATCTGTGTCTGATGGTTCTCAGCTACCTCAGCCCCAAGCTCCAGAGAATCTAATGCCACCTCCTGGATTCGTGGGCGCCTGCACTCACCTGTGCACAGTGGGTGCCTGCACTCACCTGTGCACAGATATTCATACATTACATACAGAAAATTAAAAAATAAAAAGAATTTTTTTCCCAAAGAGTGAAAGAATGGATGAGGGCTTGATTAAACGATGACCCAGGGCAGGAATATGTAAGAGCTTTTTGTCAAGAAAGTTGGGCGCCTCTGCCAAGAAGGGATTTCCTCCTCACTGGGCCATGGCATTTTTGGTATCTTTGGCTATAGTAAAGGGCATGAACAAGCAGGCAAACAGCTAATTTTGGATTGTATTCTTCAGTGTATTCAATGTGCAAGAAATTCTTTTTTAAAAGAATAAATTGGGACTGAGAATGTGGCTGAGCGGTAGAGCGCTTGCTAGCATCTGCAAGGCCCTTGTTTTAATATCCACCACTGCAAAAATTTACACATTAAAGAGGAGACAGAAAGCTAGGGAAGTGACTCAAAGGGCAGCGTGCTTGCTGCAAAAAACATAAGGATTCGAATTCAATTCTGCTCAGAACTTCAGAACCTAGGTAAAAACCTATTTGTGAGCCTATAATTTTGGTGTTGGGAGCAGAAGCAGAGAGTTTCCTGGGGGACACAAGTCAGCTAGTCTAGCCTAATTGTTGAGATCCAGGTCTAGTGAAGGATTCTCTCTTATAATATGAGGTGCAATATGATTGAAGATGCTTTGACATTGACTGCTGGCCTCTGTGTACGCAGGCGTATTCATGCATTTGTGTATATGAAGAAAAAAAAATGAAAATCAGGTCTATAGCTAGTCTGTTGAGTAAATGTCCATTTCCTAAGTACTTTACATGAGCATAAGGTAGTCATCTAGCTGAATATTAGCAGGTTTAGAATTGAAACCCTGAGATGACAGGCCATGGCTCAGAGACAGGGATCCAAGTAGTGTGAACAAGATGCAAGGAAGGTCAGCAAGTTGTGGGTATGAGGGCTGTATGGAGCCAGAGACTCTGTCCTTAGGCCACAGGGAGACAGAGTCTTGTTCAGCTTCAGCTAAAATGTTTAATACACTACCTAGTGTGTATTGGGAAGGGAGTGACAAGCCAGAGTTAGACTAGCCAAGACCAGCAGTTCCTTTTATACAAAGAGAGTGTGTCCAACCCATGGCCTGTGGGCCACATGTGACCTGGAATAGTCACAGATAGTCACAAGTATGGCCCAACATGAAATTGGAAACTTCTTTCAAACCTTATGTGAGATCTCTCTCTCTCTCTCTCTCTCTCTCTCTCTCTCTCTCTCTCTCTCTCTCTCTCTGTGTGTGTGTGTGTGTGTGTGTGTGTGTGTGTGAATTTTGTAACTCAGTTATACAGTGAACTTTGAGAATGGCCACATGTATAGAAAAGCTAAAAGGTTAGACATACTTTACTTCTATAGTAACAATGACAACAACATGGAAGAGTTGTGACAGTGTTAGAAGGAAGTCCTCTTGTTGTGGTGAACCCCACCATAAAATTACTTCCATTGATACTTTACAACTGTAATTTTCTTACTATTATGAATTATAACGTAAATATCTGATATGCAGTATATATGATATGTGGCCCCAAAGTAGTCACAGCCCACAGGTTGAGAACTGGTGTGTTTGAGGCAGCATTGAGGAGGGAGGCAAGGAACTCACTAGAGGTGAATAGTGAAGAAAGACATTGAGTCTGGCATAGTTAAATAATTCCAAGCATTATTGGTGGAAGACCTGCAGGATAGAAGCATGTACATAAATTCAACGAAAACAAAGACAACCCCTTCCTCCCTAAACACAAGGCTCCATTTCCCACTGTTTTATTTACTAAAAACAATGCATTGTTGATTGAGACTCGTGAAGTTGATTTCACAACTCATTAGTACTGTCTGGAATTGTAAGTATGGAATAGGCTCCCACTGGAGCCTGGGTGATTGAGGACTGCGCTGTAGCAGGGCCCCTGAGGACGCCAGAAGGAGGCAGGTTGAGGAGGGTATAGAGTCGGATGGAGGACGGTTGGAGCCTCTCAGCACTGCTTCCAGCAAAGACCCCAGGAGTGACCTATGCTCTGGACCAACTGTTACTTGGAAGAAAGGGTCTCAAGCTGCAGGAAGGAAAAGAGAAGGGAAGGAGAGATAAAGGGGGTAAGGAGGGGAAAGACGAAGAAAGGAAGGATGGCAAATCACAGGTTTAAACGATGAGGCGAGATGCAGAGTTGACCCCCTCAAGGGTTCACTTGCTGCCCCTGTCCACAGAGAGGCTGCGGCACAGGAGTTAGTTGGGTCATGGGTGAGATGGCATAAACACACAGCAACCACTACACTGAGGGAAGAGATATGGGCAAATATTGGAAGGCCCAAGAATAAATGTTAACAGCAAACTGGGAAAGAAATCTAGAATGTGAAAGGGCACCGAACCGATGGTGTGTTCATCAAACACTCACTGCCTGTATTCTTACTTTCTGTGTCGCCAACCCCACTGTCCCTGAGTAATCCCTAGGTGAGACTAGCTGTGGGGACACTTGGGAAAAGCAGGAGCCTGGGGATGCCCAATAGTCTATTTAGGAAGACATTGGTCACAAGAGGGTGGGACGGGTGCTGTCTGGTATAAAAACTATTACAGAGGGCTAGTCACAGAGCAGGTTAAGTATGCCCAGCCTTCTGAAGAGGCGCCTCAGAGGACCTAGAGATATCAAGATACTGAAGAAGGTGTGTGTGTGTGTGTGTGTGTGTGTGTGTGTGTGTCAGATTTATATGAATCCCAGACTCATTGCAGACTGTATTTGAGTGAATTCATGCCCTAAAAAATTCAGCAGAGAGTCAGAAATCTAAGCAAAGTTAAACAGAGTCCACGCCCTCACTGGCCATTCTGTGATCCTCACATAGGACCAGGCTTAGAGAGCCAAACAAAATAAACCTCAGCCCAGGTCCCATTCTGGCCACCATACAATCCTTTGATCCTTTTGCAGAGCCAGTCCAGACACACAACAAAGGCTTGAAAAATTGCTGGTTTGGGGAGCCACAGCCTAATGAAAGGAAGGTTAGAACTCAGGGCCCAAACTGAGTCAGGTGAGCTGCCTGCTTAAATAAACCAGCATTTTCTGTGGTCCTTAAACAAAAGCCAAAGTTTCTTGACATAATTTTCAAATTATCCAGGATCTAAGCCAATGTTACTTGTCATGTAATACGCTTGGAAAGTTTCATCTTGTTGGGAAAGAAAAAACATCCCAGTGCCAAGGTGATTTAGACATTGGATTTTTGAAAGATTTAAAAATAACATTATAAAAGTATTTCAGGTAGAAGATAAATAGAAAACAAGAAAGTCCATGCAGAGAAATAGACTGAAAGAATTTGTGATGAGTCATATAATAAATAGAATAAGTAACTTAGCAGATATTCTCATTAGCAGATAGACCTAAATTCAAACATATCAATAACTGTGTGATATGTGACTATCTTAGTCACTGCAATTAAAGGCAGGGCCTATCAAGATAGACAAACAAAAGAAGACCCAGCTAAATGTCACGGTTCAAGAACAAAGATCTAATCACAATGCAAAAAATGTAAATATTAATCAAAATAAAGCAAAAAAGTGGCCACATCACTGTGGGTAGAGTTGAAAGCAGCAAATGGTAAAGGGGACCTCACCATGATACAAGGGCTGGTTCTTCAGACAACTAGAGCTCAACATATATGGTGCCCAAGAGGAAACTAGAATAAGAAATAGAAAATCCCATTTCATTTGGAGAGTTCACTTTTCCCACTTGATGATCAACAGACATGGTAGAATGAAAATCAGCAAGGCTATTGAGGAACAGAATGGCTTCACCAGCCATCTAGCCCAAGGGACATTTCTAGAGCATTCCACCCAGCTGCAAGAGAATCTGTGCCTTTCACATACAGGCCAAACAGTCACCAGCATAGGCCATATCCTAAAGCATGAAACAAACCATAACAAATCTTAACAAATTAGAATCAGATGATGTGTTTTCTGGTGGTAATGGAATTAAACTAAATCAGTGACAAAGATAACAGGAATATGTCCAACCACTTGAAATTAACATGCTTCAGGATCACCCACATGTCAAGGAGAAATTCTCAAAGGAAATTAGAAAATAGTTTGTACCAAATAAAAAGACACTGTACTAAAAGCTGTGGGATGTGATACAGGAGGGAAAATCGCAACATCACAGACTTACACTAGAAAAAAAAAAACCACGTAAACACCCAAATTTAAAAAAATAAAAGACTAAGAATAAAAATGATCTGAAAGGTAGAAGGAAATAGTAATAGAAAATATTGAAATTGAAACATTAGAAAAATCAAGAGAAAACAAACTTTTTTAAAAAGAAAAATAAAATTGATCAAGAATAATGGGAAAAGACAGAGTTGCCAACACTAGGAAAGAAAGATAAGACCCATAGTACAAGCTCAGCAGCAGAGTCTTGCTAATAACTCTGAGTTAAAAATGGACAGCTTAGAAAAATGAACCCATTCCTTACTGACCACAAACTACCAAACCCTAGATGGAGACAGATAAACTGAGACCTTATAACTATTGCTAATGATAACTTCAAAAGAAAAGAGCTTGCAGTTAACTTTGAAAAAAAAAGACTCTCTAGGCCCAGATGGCTTCCTGGCAAGTTCTACCAAACAATTCAAGACAAAACAAAACCAATGTTATAAAATCTCATCCAGAAAAAAGGAAGAGAAATACTTCCCAACTCTTGTCATGACGCCACAGACCCCATGATGTGAAAACCAGACAGACAGCCGGTATCCTAAGCAAAGATGCAAAACTCCTTAAGAAGATGTTAACAAATCAAATCCAGCAGCAAGTAACAAGATTAATGCACCATGACCAAATGAGGTGCAAGGCTCACCTGATGCTGAGATTCAGGTAGCATGGACCATTTGTATCAGCAGTCTGAAGAAAAACCACAATCACAGTCACGTCAGTGTCTAAAGGGCACGTAATGCATGTCATCATCCGTTTGTGATCACAGATCTTCCCAGGATTCCAAAAACTTGCTTCTAACATTAGAGTTAGGGGTGAAGATCTAATACTCTTGATACTGGGGACAGGAAAAGTATCCACTTTCTCTACTCTTGTTGACTATTAACACAAAGTCCTAACTAGCAGAGGAAGGAAGGCTCAGGTATGGTTTGGTGAGGAAGAAACAAAAACATTTTTTTCACAGATAATATTATTGCCTGTGTAAGCAGTGCAAGAAACAAAACCAAAACCAAAAAACTAAATCCTCCTAGAATTAATACATTTAATGAAGTTAGAGGATTCAGGAACAACACAGCAAAGCCAGTATTCCTATCTCCTAATAAGCCATGGGGAATGGAAAAATAACAAAAGCTTTCTACAATAACTTCAAAGGACAGGGACTACTTATATAAATTTAGGAAACAAAACCAGAAAACATATACCACATCTATAGCTGAAAGCTAAACACAGTTGAAAGCAATCAGAGGAAATCCACATTAATGAATGTAGTGGATTTATGAATTGGAAGTCACCTGCTAAAGCTGCTCTCTCAAAATTTATCCATAAACCTTAATATTCCAGAGTTTTTGTCCTTTTCCACATGTGTGTGGGTTGTATCTGCATGTGTATATTTGTGCACACACATGCCCGTGTGTGTGTGTGTGTGTGTGTGTGTGCTTGTGCCCATATGCGTGGGCTGAACATTGATATCAGGTATCCTCTAGAATGTTCTTTCTTCATTCTGGCAGAATCATTCAGTCAAACTCAGAGCTCACCTTTATGGCTAGTCTAGGTAGCCTGTTTGCTCGTCCATGGGCTGGGATTACAGGTGGACCTCCAGGCACTTCTGTGAGATCTGGGGATCTGAACTCTGGTCCTCAGTTATGTGACAAGCACTTTAACCCCTGAGCCATCTCCTTAGCCCTGTCACAGGAATCTTTTTAGTAATATAGACAAACTGCTTCTGGACTTTATACAAAGTTTACTTGAAAAGGAACATAAATAGTCAAAATAATTCTGAGGGAGAAAATTGGCATAGAAGGAATCAACATCATACATAAATGTAAAATCTTAACAGAAAGCTGCAATTGAGATAATGTGATATTGGCAAATAGATCAATGGAGAGAAATCGGCATGCACAAGCATAATCTATTGACTTTTGCTACCTTGCAAAAGCATTGAAATGAGTAAAGTCTCTTAACAAATGGCCTTAAATCAACTGGGCAGGCAGTTAAATGAAGAGAAAAGAACTTTAAAGTTTGTATAATCTCAAAAGTAAATCCAAGTATAAAAACTAAAACATAGCAGTTGTGTTAAGAGAAAAGTCTTGGAGACTCTGGGTCAGGCTGGAGTTGCTCCCTGGAATCCTGTCCCCTGCACCTGGAAGAGGTGAGCAGTAAAGGGCCTCAGCCTTCGAGAGGATGATGTTCAGCATACATGTCCAGTCAGGGCACGGGATTCTCCCTGCTACTGTCTCAGTTTTTAGATACGTGGAAGCAATCAGTAAGTTCCAGCTGTGGCAGAGCAAGGAATGTCCAAGGGACCTCCTTTTGCGACTAGGGTGTCCTTCACCACCCTTCTCTGCCTGTTCTTGACAACACAGATCCAAAAAAAAAGCACTAACAAACAAAAACCAAAACACCTGACTCCTGTGACCCAGACGCAGGCATGTTACCATGACATCCACTTTTTTCTTGTGTGATTTCTTTTCCTCGGGTTTTTGGATGGTGAGTCTTTGCTATTGATTCCTTTTGCAGTTTCAGCTCAGTTGAGTCTCGTTAGTGCCATCTTGTGTTTAGAGTGGGCACTGCAGGAAGAAAGTTTCCAGCATTTTAAACATCTATTTTTAGAGGGTAGGGTTTGGTGTTAGGCCAAGTCATTAGACTCGAACATTTTGGTAAGCGCCATCTTCAGCGTGAGAAGCTGATAGAATCAACCAGGTTTTAAATCCTGATCTCCTTGTCCCTTTTTAGAAGGGCCCAGCTTTTCACATTTGCTGTCCAGAGGCCCCTGAGCAGTTTGGGTATAAACTATCATTCCAGAATTTGGGTCTTGTGTGCGGAGGGTGAGCCTTACAGGCTGGACTTTTCTGGGGGATGTAGGGTCCAGTCAGCACCCCTGTGGCCTTGGGTGCACTTAGCGGAAGTCGGGACTGGCGTTTCTGAAGAAAGAAGTGACAGATGGTAGAAAGTTCACAAGCTTACATGCCACACACTCCGTTTGCCTTGTTTTTGACCTTTACTGCTTGGTTTGCTGTTGCCGAAGTATTGTGATGTGCACAGTAGGAAGACAGAGAAAGAGAAGAGAACATGCACCCAGTCAGCCCTTCCCTCCCTTCCCTCTGCAGCGCCACACAGAGTTTAGATCTGAGCAAGTCCCCGCCCACTGAGCCACATGCTACTTGTAATAAATTACTCTTTTATTGGCTTGCGACAGGTGTTAGATTTTGCTTGTCATAGAAATGGCACTTTGGGAAACATCTTTGCTTTCTTATGTATGTGTTTTGTTTTGTTTTGATGTAGAGGCCTCTTATTAAGACAGGTTCTTCAAGCCATGTGAAGAAACATGTAAAGAGGACTCAGTCTCCTAGCACAGGCACCTGGAAGGCCAGCCATCCCGCCTTACTAAACCCTGCTTTTAGTAAGAGTATATCCAGCGTTTAGGTACTAGCTAGAATATAAACCTATTGTCATGTGTAGTGTTTATTGTGTTTTGAGTACACCCAAAATGCCTTTTGTTCTTTAGCTTTGTGTATTCAGATGCAGCTTTCCTTGAATGTCTATTTGTCTGTTCTCTCCTTTGTTTGGTGGGTAATGCTGGAGTTTTTGACAACACACACACATATTTGTCTATCTTGATCACTGAAATATCCCTATTTTGGGTTGTACTTTTTTTAGTCAATGCCATTTCATGTAGATTGTTTCCTAAAACCTACATGCCAGCTTTGTATTAAAGAAAGTCTGTCAGTATATTAAAATGATTATCCTTAAATTATGGGATTAGGAATCATTTTGTTTACTTTTCTATAATTTTCAATTTTCAAAATGATATGTTCTGCTAAAAATGAAGTTAATAAACTATTGATACCATGTCAACTACTTATGGGTGAAATATGTTTAGGATGGTAGATATGAGCTAAGGAAACCTGCTTAATTTGGATATTCACCACCTATCTGTGGAGTGTCTACAGAAAAAATTATTTTGATGTTACTGGAGCTGTTAAAAGACAATACGTTGCATTTTCTTCTTGGAGAATAATGATAGAGTGATTATGTATTCTTAAACTGAGAGTTTAAGACTTTGTGTATGGCAGGTTATTTGGAGGGTTTCCAGGGCCATGCGCACTACGAAGCACTCTGTCAGCGAGCTACAACCTCAGCCCTCTTTGCAACGTTTAAAGTGTTTAGACAGTCTCTCTAAGGTGGACACCCTGGCCTTGAACTTCTACTCTGCCTACCTCAGATCCCAGAGTAGTTGGTGTCATAGGTCTGTACCTCTAGACTGAGTCAGAAGATGATTTTTTTTTCAAGTCTGACGTTTTCCAACATGTCAGCTTTGAATTTAAGAAAATTCAAAGTAACACTTAAATGTGTGTTGTCTTTTCTCTGAGGGAACAGAATTGCATTCACACAGGATGGTTTTACAAGACATGGGACCTGCTGACTGCAGCCTGGGGCACTGGTTGCTTTGGGAAGCATCATGTGCCCTTTTGGTTTCAGATGCCATCTCTTACAGCCTTGCCCTGTCTTGTCCAGCATATGCATCAGGATGGTGGAGCATGTGTTTATACACCAGGATGTATACACCCAGAAATCAGGGATTCCAATGCCTTGGGTACACCCTTCAGATGTCATGAATAGCCTCCACTGCTTCTAGTTCTGAAATAAGATTCAGTCAATTTCAGATCCTCACACTTACCTTCAGAGCTGGTTCTGTATAGATGGTGCCCTTAACTTGATGAAAATCACAGTTGGCCTTCTGATCATTGAAGATTGCACTTCTATATAAACCCATAACATCTCCTTGTCTCTTTTCCCTGTTTGCAGCACTGGGACAGATTATGTTGTATGTGGATGGGATGAATGGAGTCATCAACCACAGTGAGACCATCCAGTGGCTTTACACTCTCGTTGGGTCAAAGGTAAGACAAGTTTTTTTTTTCTTTTGGAATATCTTGTTCATTTTGCAAATCATTGCCTTTTTGTTTAAATACTCTCTGAATTGTTTTCACAAAGAGAAATCCTACTCAGCTTTGTTCAAGTCCTGTCTTGGTATAAATGATGACTAATCCTTTGTAGGTTTTCAAGCCCACATCAATCACAGATAGCTTTATAACATTTTAATGCACTTCTGGTTTTTCTTCTCCTAAGCTGTAATCAAATGCCTTTGGCACTTTTGGTTTTTAATGCTTAATTAAAATGTTATACCATAGATAAAGTACCTGTATGCCTTATATTTTGTGACCATAATGGTAGGATGCCTGTGGTGTGTAAGGTCCGTAGATACTAGACAAGAGAACCCCCGTGCCATTACTGGCTCTTGAATTTCCTTTCCCAGTGTTGTGATGTGAAAAAATCTCTCCCATTTCATAATGGAAAAACTATTTTCCCTTGGGCAACTGAAACATTTTTTTCCCTCTATCTTTTTAGCTTTGTTTTCTATGGAAAATGGAAGTGACTCTATTTTGATGCTAGTGCAAGTGGTCTTGGACATGGAGTGGAATGCTGGGTCTGTGAGGTTGACTTAGCGAGGCTGGAGGGAGATTCGTATCTGCTCTCCTGTGGTGGCGGTGGTTTCTGTTTTCCTTGTATCTGCTTGGAGGCCTCCCTGGCTGGCAGGTCTGTCTGGAAGCAGTTCCCTCCACAGCTCTCTGATTGATGTCCGTGACCTTAAAATCTAGAGAGATGGGCGAAACTTTTTTTAATTAAAAAGGGACTTTTAACACATGTTACAAATGAATTAAGAAATCTTTGTAGTTCCGTTGTGGTCCTGACAAGACTGATGTGGTGGCATGGGGACAGGGAAGAGCACTGATGAGCACAGGGGAAGGGAGTACGTTCCCTGAACCCGTGTGCTGGGAGCTCATGCAGCATTGGGGGAAGGTGTGGCCTTTTGTGAGGAGCTCAGGCCATGAGGGCTCTTCCCTTGGTAGTGGATTGTTGCTGTGGTAGCAGAGGCCTTGGTCTCTGCTTTTCTCTTGTGTCAGAACATGACTTATGTCCTTTCTGGTATCTGCAGTGACCAGTTGCCATCTTGGATGTGTACCTGCCTGTCAACCTATATGACAATTGCAAAAAAATATGAAAAATGCAATTCTGTTCTTTAAAAAAATAATCATGGAGTCTCAGGTGTTGTGCGATGGCAACACTAATGGAGTAAGACAGGAGAAAGTTCCAGAGACGAGGATGGGTTACAAAGAACTGGAAACTGTGGGGGAGGGGATAAAAAGACATGGTAGCTCATATCTAAAACCTCAATGCTTGGAAGGGTGAGGCAGACGATTACTGCAGGTTCAAGACCAGCCTAGGTTATAGTGTAAAACCCCAAAAGAAAAAGAAAAATAGGAAAAGAGCCGGGACAAGCAGGAGGTAACAAACTCATCTCTTAGCCACTGGCCTATGGCATCACTGCAGCCTGTGGTGTCTGTCCCCGTATCACCCCCACAGCCCCCCCCCCACACTTTGGGATCACTGTGCACGGTAAATGATCTGAAAAGGAGAACAAGGGGAAGCTGCATTGCATTTGGAAATACACCGAGAATCATTAAACCAGAGGAAGAAATTGGCAGAGCAATCATGCCTTCCCTGGCTAGCCCTCAGAGCTCTTGCTTGCTCTGGGGTCCCTCCTCAGGCTGTCTAGGGTTGACCAGTTATCTCTTTCCCTACCCCCTGGCTTCATTAGCACTAGACTGTCTAGAACATGTGGGTTTTGTCTTCACCTTTCATTTTTCCCAAGAGCCGGTCTTCAGTGCCCGATGACTTCCAGGCATTGTGAGGCTGGGCAAATAGAGTTTAGTGAGCTTGCGCCTTGGGGCCTATGGTGATGCTAAAAAGGGTGACACCAGAAGCTGCTGTCCCATTTACTGTGATGTCAGACACGATCTTGAATCAGGCTACTGGGTGTACTCAGTTCAGGTCAGCAGCTGAATGCAGGAAGCAAGCAGCCATTGGCAAGTGTTTTCCAGCACTGTCCTCCTGAGATGTCCCCTTCTCTATGAAACTTGCTGCCACCCCTTCCCTCTCTTTCGTCTGGGTAGTGAAGGATCCAGAAGACTGGGTGCCTGAGCCTGACCAGGACCCTTAAAGTTAGAGAATGGTGCCTCAGCTCTGTCCTCAGCACACAGATCAGCCAATGCAGCTACTGTAGGTTTCCCTGGCTCAGGTGGAGAAGGCAGGGAAGCTGTGTTCAAGCCTTTTCTGTTGGCGGAGTCATGGCTTCTAAACCTGAAAGGTTTGCCTTGGCAGCCTGCTGGCTTTGCCTTACGCAGGCACAATGTTGATAAAGGAAGTGCTGGTTAGAAAAAAAAATTCCTGTTATTCTGTTTTCATAGCGCTTCATTTTCCTCCCATGAAAGGCAACAAGATGTGAATTTGCCGCCTGCCAGAGGGGCATTATGCAATGCACATTTGCAGTTACTTGAAACTCCAGAGAAGAAAAGGATGCATTTGGCTTTAAAAGAGAAAGCACAAAGTGTTTTCTGTGAGGTTTTTCTGTTTACATGGGCCCATCTCGAAACTCCTTAGCCAGAGGGAAGAGGTGGGTGCCCCTGCAATGACTTATTAAGGGTGTGTGGTTGTTTTCTTCACGGACCTGTAATTCTAATTAATTGAGGTAAGCTGATTCTGTTTGTACAGCTTGGCCTGCCACTTTGTCTTCCATTCTGGCCCTGAGGAAGACCCTCATCTCCTGACCAGGGATGTGCTTGATGTTGCCATGGAAACCACCCTTTCTGTATTCCTTCCTACCTTGGCTCACCCTGCTGTCTGTTTCTGCCAACCCCACTGAACCTCAGTCTTCCAGCTGTGTGTCAGGCAGCTGACAGACAGCAGTGGGTTTCCTTTGCATCTGTGTGAAGATGGGCATGCTGTTCTGCTCTTACATAACCCTGCTAATTAATGTAGGGCAGGATGAAAAGAGCCGCGGTCATACTGCCTTCTCTTCACACATTCTAGAGTCTCTCTGTGAACCCTCATTAGGGCAGTAGAATGAACACAATCTGAGCTACACGGCATGGAGGGCATAGGATTAGAGGAGGGAGAAGATGGGAGGGCAGGCGACAGTTACTATGAAGCGACAGGGCCTGGGAAGGATAGCAGCCCAGGTGAGAAAGATGTGGAGACATCTTGAGGAGCAGCTCTGAGGCCTAGCTTTCTGGATTTAGAAAACATGAGCCATATTTCAGAGTGAGTTGTACCTCCTCTGGCAGGAGCATGGAAGTTGATATAAATTTTGGAAATGATTTTTTTTTTTGGTTTTTCCAGACAGGGTTTCTATGTAGCTTTGGAGCCTGTCCTGGAACTAGCTCTTGTAGACCAGGCTGGTCTCGAACTCACAGAGATCCGCCTGCCTCTGCCTCCCGAGTGCTGGGATTAAAGGCGTGCACCACCACCACCCAGTGGAAAGGATATTTTTGAAATGAAGGGAATGTCCCCAAGTAGAGCAGAGCAGGTGATTCCCAGGTGACCAGCGCTCCCTGTGTCGGGAAACTGTGCTGGTTGTTCAGGAGATGAGAGCGAGTAGCCATTTGGTTCTGTAGTCATTACTGTGTCACTGGTAAGTGACACTCAAGTGACCCACATATAGGCTGAGGCATGAAGAATGTTCTTAGTACCTAAAGTTGTAGAATCGTAGCTGTGATGAACGCTGAGTTGTGTTAAAGCTGCTCTTGTTATCACTGAGTTACAATCCTGATATTTCTAGAAATGGAAAGGAAGTGGGTGGTAGCTCAACCCTAGTGGGACATGGGAGTTGGTGGGAAGCCATTCTTATGGGGGAAGTACCTTCATCTAGACCATTACCAAACACTGTGTATATGTCAGTCACGCTGAGTTTCCTATGCACTGCTGTGAGCATTTAAGGGTAGCTGTCAGGGACTGAGGATATATACATATATAGATATATCTACGTGTACGTGTGCACATATACACATGCGCACACATAGCCCAGTCACTAAAGTGCTTGTGTGTAAGCATAAGGACCTTAGGTTGCTTCCTGAAACCCACATTTAACAACAAACAAAGAAAACCATGTTGGGTGTGGAGGTGTGCTTATAATCCCAGCACTGGGAGGCTGCACAGCTACCCTGGACTACTTGGATAGCTTTAGGCTAATGAGAGACCTCATTTCAAAATAAATGAAAATAAAGGTGAAGAGCTCCTAAGCAGTGACATGTGGGGTTGTCCTCTTGATTCCACATGTAGTCACGTACACATAAATACACATACCCATCCACATCTTAAAATTAAAATGTAAAGATGGTTCTCCTGTGAGTCTGTCCAAGCTACAGTGTATGCTTTACTGCAGTGGTCACAGGAACCTAATAACCAGTTCCTATTTCTCCTGGTCACTGCCTTCTTTTTGCAACTGGTAGAAGGTGTACGGCAGCCTCCTGGAAGAGGATATTTTCTCCCACAAATTTCATCTTTTCTTTAGCGGGCCTTTTAAGCAGTAGCCCCGGGTGCTGGCTGAAGCTAGCCTGGCAGTCCATTAAACTTCACTGGCTTTTCCTCATATATCATGCCTGCCAGCTCTTCTTTCTGCATGTCCATGACTGATGGTTGTGTATCTAAATGCAAGGCATTGCAATTTTCCTCATTGATCAGACTACAGTTCCAGCCTCAAGATAATTGTGAATTCTGTCTTGGCCATTTATCATCTTAACTGTTAGTGCCAGCTTTATATAACATAAATTTAATAAGTTATGCCTCTTTATCACAGACAGAATGCTGAGGGGGAGAGAGAGTGTGTGGATTAAAGCAGGACAAACTGCATGATGACACTTATTAGTTGAGGTGTTCTAGGGTCACTGTGAAGTGAGTCGGGAGCTGCCTAGCTGACCATCAAGTCACTCCTTCATTGTCCCCAATGCCTTCTCAAGATCTTTCTGAAATCAGGTTATACTGCATCTCACAGCACATACTAGGGCTTCGGGGTGTAATGCATCCTTCTCATGGGTCGCCTTTCCATCTATAAATGGAGACAGTCTGTAAGATGAGTAGATACGAGTGTGTAAAACTGAGCATTGTTCGTTCCTGACCCTGTGTCCTGTATCATTTGTTAATAGCTCCTTCCCAGAAGCACACTCAACATCCTAATTTAGAGATGTTCTCAACTGAGACCATTAGGCCTAGTGTTTTTCCCTCCGCCCCTCCCTCCCTCCCTCC
>PVIU01002587.1:84484-167703 GCA_004026605.1 Ondatra zibethicus | reverse complement strand
ATGTGCTCAACTATGTTCATAGCAGCTTTATTTGTCATAGCCAGAAACTGGAAACAACCTAAATGCCCCTCGATCGAAGAATGGATAAAAAAAAATGTGGTACATTTACACAATGGAGTACTACATAGCAGAAAAAAAATAACGACAGCCTAAATTTTGCAGGAAAATGGATGGAACTAGAAAGCATTATTTTGAGTGAGGTAACCCAGACACAGTAAGACAGTTATCACATGCACTCACTCATAGGTGGTTTTTAAACATAAGGCAAAGAAAACCATCTTACAAACCACAATCCCAGAGAATTTAGACAATACGGACACTAAGAGAGACCTACATAGATATAATCTATGTGGGAAGTAGAAAGTATAAAAAAACAAGATCTCCTGAATAAATTGGGAGCATGGGAACCTTGGGGGAGGGTTAAGGGAGAGAGGGGAGTGGCAGGGAGAGGAGCAGAGAAAAAATTTTTAAAAAATTAAAAATAACCAAAAAAGAAAAGAAAAGTTGGCAAGAAACAAGCCAAGCTAAGGCTCCTTATTCACAACTAAGAAGAAGCCTCCATGTGTGTTTATTTGGGGGCTGGGTGGTGGGCCCCCCCAAACTCCAAAAGAATGAAAAATACCACACAATGGTTGACTTCCCCCTCAGAGCTACATCCTACTAAATTACCCATGGTTAGGGGCTAGATGTTTCCATCACCCTCGGGCTCTGATCCCGCAGAGAGAGTGATGAGGTCACAAGGGCACCTATGACCCAAGCACCAATATTCTCAGCCCTTGTGTGATGTGAGTCACTGGCTAGGAAGGGAGGGTCCTCCACACCCCACAAATCCACATAACCCATCTCTTTATACCACTCCAATCTACTTCCCACAGGAAGTTTTCACACCTTCACAAGCATCTTTTGGGGTCTGAAAAGATGGTTCAGTGGTTAAGAGCACTGGCTGCTCTCCTAGAGGACTTGGGTTTAATTCTCAGCACCCAAACTCCACTTTCAGAGAAACCAATGCCCTCTTCTGGCTTCCATGAGCACTACATATATGTGGTGCACAGACATACATTCAGTCAAATACTCAAAGACATAAAATAATAAAAATTCTTTAAAGATTTATTTTTAGTGGCTCTGGGAGAAGGGTCACTGGGTCCTGTCTTAGTTTAAGGCAGAACCATTCCCTAGGCAGGGCATCCTTGGCTGTACTAGTGAGTAAAGGAACCGAGCAGCAGCTGGCTTAATTCAGTATGTCTTGATTTTAGATGCAGTGTGACCAGCTGCTCCAGGCTCCCGCTGCCCTGGTTTCCTTGCCATGCCTTGAGCTGGAACCACAGTAACCTCTTTCCCCCTTAGGTGGCTTTTGCCAGAGTATTTTATCACAGCCCCCAAAAAGAAAAGGGGCTGGGGAGATGGCTCCGTGGTTAAGAGAACTGGCTGTTCTCCCAGAGGATCCGGGTTCAATTCCCAGCACCCACATAGTGACTCAACAATCGTCTGTAACTCCAGTTTATGGGAATCCAACACCCTCTTCTGGCCTCCAAGGGCACTCCATGCACGTGGTGTACAGACAAACACGAAGGCAAAACACCCATACATACAAAGTAATAAAGAAATCGAAAGAAACTAAGATCAATATTAGCAGATAAAGCAAAGCACCATCTTCCGGGCTCACAGAAAAGCAGTTTTCAGAAAGTCTGGAAACGCTCAGTTGCATATCTCATCACAGAGGAATTTTTCAAAAAACCAAAATGTGAAAATGAGATTGCAAAGAAAATGAATTTCCAACTTGTTCCTTTGCTAACCAAACAAGGAAAGCGCTTGCCAGGAGTGGCTTTAATTAAATCAGCTTGATTGCAGCCGCTGGAGAAACGTGTCCAGAAAAAACAAACAGTATCAGCTTTTCAATTAAAACGGCTGCTCAGAGAATGGAACACATTAAGGGGGTAACACCAATAGTCAATTTTAAAACAAGGAGAATGTTTCCAAGGGGTTTTCTTTGGCTCTTAATGAGCTGACAGACTTACCAGTATAGACCAGCTGCTGCCACTGACAGGGCCGACACCAGCTTGAAGTGGCTGAGAGTGAGCTATAAATAAGAGTGTGTGAAACAATAAGAGGAGATCTGTTGAAGAAGGGGGAAAAAAAACAAAACTCAACACCGCTTGACGCGGACTCTTCCTAGTGATAAGCCTGAGAGCAATGAAATTTGGAGTGGCGGGGGCAGTGGAAGGCTTAATGGGACAAGCTTATAAAATGAAAGGCTTGGGCTGAGGCTCAGACAAAATACTTGCCTCACATGTGCAAGGCCCTGGGGATTTGATCTCAACATCACAAACAAAAGTGTGTGGTGCTTAAAGCCTGTGGCTTCTCACTGTATCCATATCCATTCATAGGTGAGCTATAGAAAACCGTGGGATTGCATGCCACTAGGAAACTACTTAGCATCAGTTCCATGAATGTCTGTCAAAAACCAAAGCTGGATAAAGCTGCCTTGCCCAACCGCCCTGGGGTTCCATGGCTTAGCAGCGAGGATATTTAACTGAAACAAGCTTCGAGATTTCTGAGTGAGAAAAACCACTTGCAGCTACTAGTATCAAACACTGACCCCTGAGAAGACACTGAATTCTACCTCCGGCCTAGTTAAGGGTTTCTATCGTGATGTAACACCAGGACCACGCAACTCTCTTATAAAGGAAAACATTTAATTGAGGAGCTCACTTATCACTCAGAGGTTCAGTCCAATATCATCATGACGGGACATGGTGGTGTGCAGGCAGACACGGTGCTGGAGGAGCCGAGAGTTCTACACTTAGAGCCACAGGCAACAGGAAGTGAACTGAGACACTGGGTGTGGCTTGGGCATATGTTAGACCTTGAAACCCACCCCCACAGTGACACACCTCCTTCAACAAGGCCATGCCTACCCCAACAAAGCCACACCTCCTAATAGTGCCACTCCCTATGAGCTCCTGGAGACCAATTACATTCAAACTACCACACCGGCCTTCATGTTTCTTTTCCATTTTTAGAGTTTTCGATCTTTTAGGATTTTTGTAAAAATTAGCATGAGGCACCAGGCAGTGGTGGCACATACCTTTAATCCCAGCACTCGGGAGGCAGAGGCAGGCAGATCTCTGTGAGTTCGAGGCCAGCCTGGTCTACAAGAGCTAGTTCCAGGACAGGCTCCAAAACCACAGAGAAACCCTGTCTCGAAAAACAAAAAACAAAAAACAAAAACAAAAAAAAAATTAGCATGAGGGAAGGGGTTGAAGAGACGGCTCAGAGGTTAAAGCACTAACTGTTCTTCCAGAGGACCCAGGTTCAGCTCCCAGCACCCACATAGCAACTCACAACTGTCTGTAACTCCAGGGGATCTGACACCCTCTTCTGACTTTCATAGGCATTACATGAACGTGTTGCACAGACATGCATGCAGGCAAAATGTACAGACACATAAAATAGGTAAACCTTGTTTTTAAAGTTATAAAATATATAAATAAATACAATTAGTATGCAAAGTGATGAGTTTCCTTTTTGACATTTTAGGTGTGTGCGTGTGTGCATGTATGCACACACGTGCATGTTTCTGTATGTGCAGGGGCACATGTGTGTTCAGATGTACATGCATGTATAGAAGCTGTAGATCAACCTTAGATCAATTCCTCAGAAGCTGTCCTCCTGCAGTTGTGTTTTTGATCTTTAATTGGTTCAATTGTTTCATTGTTGTCTTGTATTGTTTGGGGGGGGTTGTTTTGTTGCTGTTGTTTTGTGTATTTTTTAAAGATTTATTTATTTATGCACTTTATGCTTTAGGGTGTCTTGTCTGCAAGCACAACTGCACACCAGAAGGAGGCATCAGCATAAAGTTGTGAGCCACCATGTGGTTGCTGAGAATCGAACCCAGCACCTCTGGAAAAGCAGCTAGGGCTCTTAATATCTGAGCCGTTTCTCTAACCCCTTGATTTTAGACAGGGCCTCTCTGTGTAGTCCTGGCTGCCTAGAACTTGCTACATAGATCAGGATGGATCAGGATGGCCTGGAACTCAGAGACCCACCTGCCTCGGCCTCCCAAGTGCTGACTACACTCTGCTTATGAGCCCCACCTCGTGTGTGGTGTGTGTGTGTGTGTGTGTGTGTGTGTGTGTGTGTGTGTGAACTACAAGGAAATTCTCTCCATAGGAGTGCTAGGATTACATATGAACACTAATCCATTCGACTTTTTTTTTTTAAAGATTTATTTACTAATTATGTATACAGCATCCCTGCAGGCCAGAAGAGGGCACCAGATCTCATCATAGATGGTTGTGAGCCACCATGTGGTTGCTGGGAATTGAACTCAGGACCTCTGGAAGAACAGTCAGTGCTCTTAACCTCTGAGCCATCTCTCAGCCCCCTCCATTTGACTTTGGTACTGAGCTCAAGTTGTCCTGGTTACAAGGCAAACACTTTTACCCGCTGAGCCATCTCACAGAACCCACCTTTTTTTTCTGTCTTTAGATTCTCATTGGCCTGAAGCTCACCAATTCAGTTAAACCGACTGGCTATCAAGCCCCAGGGATTTTTGTCCCCACCTCCCCAGTGCTTGAAGGACACTCCTGTGTCACCGCCCCTGGCTTTTAATGGGTGTTAGTGGCTGGATTCAAGTCTTCACTACTGTGGAGCAAGCACTTTCCCAACTGAGCCCCAACCCTGTTCTTGGTTTTCTTGGGGTGGCGGCTTCCTTGTTTGTTTTGAGACAAGGTCTCATTCAGCCCAGGCTGCTCTCAAACTCACTACATAGCCGGGCAGAGGTGGTTCACGCGTTTAATCCCAGCACTCAGAAGGCAGAGGCAGGTGGATCTCTGAGTTTGAAGTCAGCCTGGTCTACAGAGCAAGTTCCAGGATAGCCAGGGCTACACGGAGAAACCTTGTCTTGAAAAAAAAAAATCAAGCTCACTATGTAGCTGAACCTGGCCTTGAACTCCCAATGCTCTTGCCTCCACCCCACAAATACTTGACTGTAGGCACGCAACACACCAGGTCCTTATTCTGGTTAATTCTCTTCCAACACCGCAGTCCCTCTGCCTCCCTTCTGCTGGTCCCTTCCCTTCCCCAACAGACCCCTTCTGGTTTCATGCCACACACATTCTATCCCCTCTTCCCTTTAAAGGCCTTTTTCTCTGGGCCTGGAGAAACGACACGGTGGTTAAGAACACTGACTGTTCTTCCAGAGGACCGGGTGCTGTCACCAGCCCCGACAGCAGCTCTCAACCTCCTGTCAGTCCAGTTCCAGAGGATCCAATGTCCTCTTCTGGCCTCTGCGGGCAGCAGGCACAGATATACATGCGAGCAAAATCCCCATACACATAAAATAAAGTAATAATATTTTTCTCCTCTTACGTCTTCATTTTTCTTGATGAATTAAACCCAGAATTAAAAAAGCAAAACTAAGGTATCTAGAGAGACAGCTCAGTGGTTGAAAGCACTGACTGTCCTTCCAGAGAACTGGGATCAATTCCCAGCACCCACATGGCAGCTCACAACTGTCTGTAACTCCAGTTCCAGGGGATCTGGCAATCTTACACAGACAGACATGCAGGCAAAACACCAATGCACATAAAAATAAATGAATCTTTAAGGAAAAAGAAAGCAAAACCATGGGGCTTGTAGCTAACATCTGTACTCTGTGAAGTCATGACGGAAAGAAGTCATTCTGAATCCTAAATGATGTCGTGCTTTGCTGCGAACTTCTGTGCTACCATGAGGCATCCACTGGTACACAAATTCTCACTGAATATATTCTGAGCTTAGATTAAAGATACAGCAGCCATGGTTTGTCAGTTTTTCCATGCAAAAATGAGAGTGGTTTCCATATGTCTAGATGTATTTATCAAGTAAGTGAAGAGCGGCCACCCACATTTCAGATGGAAATAATCCAGGGCACAATGACGCATTTAAGGGAAATATCAAGGGGGGAATCTAAGAGAACTCTGTAACTGTCTCCCAAGTGATGAATATCCTCAATAAAGATAGTATATTCGTGGATGTATAGCAGTGTTTGGCAGTGCCAAATATTTTACACAGTAGCTCTACTGTGAAAAGAAAACTTCAGCAGGGAAATACATAACATTTCATTAAAGACAAGCATTTTCTTTTTAAATTTTATTTTATTTGATTGACTGATTGGTTGGTTGGTTGACTTTTGAGACATAGTTTCTCTGTGCAGGCCTGGCTGTCCTTGCTCTGTAGACCAGCCTGACCTCAAAACTCAGAGATCTGCCAGCCTCTGCCTCCTGAGCGCTGGGATTAAAGGCGTGCACCACCCTTCATGGCTCAAGCATTTTATTTTTTTAAAGATCGATTTATTTATTATGTATACAGTGTTCTCCCTGCATGTATGCCTGCAGGCCAGAAGAGGGCACCAGATCTCAATACAGATGGCTCTCAGCCACCCTGTGGTTGCTGGGAATTGAACTTGGGACCTCTGGAAGGGGAGCCAGTGCTCTTAGCCACTGAACTACAGCACAAGAAAAGCATTTTCTATTGATTTTTTCATTGTTATTTTAGGGTTTTATTCTTTCTTTTTGGAAACAGAGTCTCATGAAGCTTATGCTGGCCTTGAACTTGCTATGTAGCTAAAGATGACCTTGAACTGTTGTGGAATATTATTTTAACTAGGTAAAACTATGTTGCATTCATTTATGTTTCAAAATATGACTTTAGCCATGTAAAGGTGTGTTACACTTCATTATGCTGCATTTGTTTAACGATGTAAGGATGTTTGCTTAATTAGGTAAGAATGTGTTGCATTTGTTTCCCCTTGCCTGCCTAAGGTACCTGATTGGTCTAATAAAAACCTGAACAACAAATAGCTAGGCAGGAAAAGGATAGGCAGGGCAGGCGGGCAGAGAGAGTAAATAAATGAAATCTAGGCTTGAGAGGAAAGAGAAGAGGGAAGAGAATGAGAAGGAGAGGGACACGCCCAGGGCAAGAAGCCAGGCAACCACCAGACAGTCAGACACAAGAAGCAGTGAAAGTAAGATATACAGAAGGAAAGAAAAGTAAAAAGTCCTGAGGCGAAAGGTAGATAAAGGGAAACAGGTTAAGTTAAAAGAGCTAGCAAGAAACGAGCCTAAGCTAACCCAAGCAATCATAGCTAATATTAAGTCTCCATATCATGATTTGGGATCTGGATGATGGCCCAAAAGAAAAGTCTGGTATATTGAACTCTCCATCCTCCTGCCTCCATCTTCCCAGTTCTGGGATTACAGACATAAGCCATCACATCCAACTTTGCAATTGACTATGATGAGAGGAAATATTATCTTTCAGCCTCCATTTCCTGACACACACATAGAATGTTCTCAGATATTAAAGTGTCAATGATTGGTTTTCAAATATTGAAACCCATTTAGTGGTGGTGTATGTATTGACATACAATATATAATACAGACTTTGTATTTAGTAAATGCTGCTAAATTGAATTTGCTAATATTTTATTGACTATTTTTCTTTCTTTGTTCATGAGGTATATTAGTAATTCTGTATTTTTGTATTATCCTTGCTTGGTCTTGGTATGAAAGTGTATTAGCTAATTTTCCACCAATATAATAATATGCTTAAAGCAATTAATTTGTTTTTATAAGTCTGTTTGGGTCCAGAGAGGTGTCTCAGTAGTTAAGAACACTTGCTGCTCAAGCAGGCAGGTGGTGCACACCTTTAATCCCAGCACTCGGGAGGCAGAGGCAGGCGGATCTCCATGAGTTCGAGACCAGCCTGGTCTACAAGAGCTAGTTCCAGGACAGGCTCTAAAACTACAGCAAAACCCTGTCTCGAAAAACAAACAAACAGAAAAAAAAAAAGAATACTCACTGCTCTTCCAAACAACCCATAGAAGACAGCTCACAACTGCCTGTCACACTAGCTCCTCCTCTTGTCTTTGTGGGTACCTCATACACATGATCATATACACACATATATATAGAAAAATAAAATCATTATTTTGCTAAGTTTGTTTTTTAGTTTAGTTGTTGCTGGGTTTGGTTTGAATCTGGCTTTTCGGCAGGGCTAAGGATCAAACCCAAAACAATACAGACACTAAGAGAGACTTACAAAGATCTAATCTACATGGGAAGTAGAAAGTATAAAAAGACAGGATCTCCTGAGTAAATTGGGAGCATAGGGACCTTGGGGGAGGGTTGAAGAGGGGAGGGGAGTGGCAGGGAGGGGAGCAGAGAAAAATGTAAAGCTCAATAAATATCATGAAAAAAAGAAAAAAGAAAAATCCTGAAAGAAAAAAAAGGATCAAACCCAAGACCTCATGTATGCTAGGCAAATGCTTTATCACAGAGCTACAGCTCTGGCACTAAGAAAGTGTAATAAGAGGAACGGGCTGCGTCCCACCGCCCAGCTAGCTTACACCCAAAATAACCACACAGAAACTATATTAATTAAATTACTGCCTGGCTCATTTATCTAGCCTCTTCTTGGCCAACTCTCACATCTTGATCTAACTCATTTCTATTAATCTGTGTTTATCACGAGGTCGTGGCTTACTGGGAAAGATTCAGCATGTCTGACTCTGGTGACTCCATGGTGGCTCTCTCTGCCTGCCTTCTTTCTCCCAGCATTCAGTTCTCTTTTTCCCACCTATCTAAGTTCTGCCCTATCAAAAGGCCAAGGCAGTTTCTTTATTCAACCAATGAAAGCAACACAAATACAGAAGGACCTCTTACACCAAGAAAGTATTTATTTGGGCTTACAGGCCTGTGGGTTCTGCCCAGGATCCGGCATCCCCATTTCTTTAGGTTTCTGGTACAGGGTGTGAAAGGGACCCCCAAGACCAAATTCTCAGCACAAAGGAGATTAGTTGCCCAACAGGGGCAAAGGGCAAAAAATAAAAAAACAAAGACAAACCAGATGGCACACACCTTTAATCCTAGCACTCAGGAGGCAGAGGCAAGTGGATCTCTGAGATCGAGGCCAGCCTGATCTATATAGTAATTTCCAGGACAGCCAGGGCTACACAGAGAAACCCTGTCCCAAAATCAAAAACAAAAACAAAAGAGAGAGACAAAGACAGGAGATAGAGGATGAGGGAAAATGAAAAAAGAACAAAGGAGAGGGATCAGAGATATTTGTCCAGGGACCGAGCGAAGAGGATAAAGGACTGCCTCTGGATAAAGAGCAGACAGATGTGCCCCAGAGGCAAATGACAGTTTATAAAGGTTAAAAAAAAAAGGAGCCAGAAGATGGTGGTGCATGCCTTTAATCCTAGCACTCAGGAGGCAGAGGCAAGTGGATCTCTGTGAGTTCGAGACCAGCCTGGTCTACAGAGTGAGTTCCAGGACAGGCCCCAAAGCTACAGAGAAACCCTGTCTCAAAAAACCAAAAAATTAAAATAAATAAATAAAGGTAAAAGGGGAAAGCTCGAGTTAGGGTGAGGTGTTTCATTTTAATTGGGTGTGTTAATTAGTGAGTCAAAGGGGGCTTTTGATTGCTGAACTTCAACACTTCGATAGCTGGACCTTGGCAGTCAGGCTTTGGAGGAGGAAGTGGATAAATAGAGGAATAGAGCTTGGTGGCCAGCTTCAGGAATGTAACCCAATGGCTTTTAGCAGAGGGAATAGCGGAGAAGGGCATGGCCTGCCAGAGCCATGTTTGCCCTGCTCAGGTCTGCGAGAGTCCCTTCAGGGGAGCACATGAATCCTGAAGAGTCAGACAAGCCTAAACAAAGAGGAAGAGAAAGAGATAGGTTATCCCACAGACCCCTTCAGAGGCATCAAACCAGGGCTGGAGAGATGGCTTAGCAGTTAAGAGCACTAGTTTTCCCAGTTGACCCTGGGTTCAATTCCCATCACCCACACGATGGCTCACTACCATCTGTGACCCAGCTCATGTGCATCACATATTTTTCTTAAGCTAACAACCTAAGAACCTTCCACAATGCCCCACTTTTCAAAAGTTCCACTACCTGCCAGTTAGCACCATCTGGGATCAAGTATTTGTGTAGCTCTGGTTGTCCTGGAACTCACTCTGTAGACCAGACTGGCCTTGAACTCAGAGATCTGCCTGCCTCTACCTCCTAAGTGCTGGGATTAAAGGCTTGCCACCACCACCTTTAGCATAGGAACTTTGGACAGCCACATCCAAGCCGCAGGGTAAAAATTAGCTGGGTAAGTGTCCCTTCTTCTATTTTGGGGAAGATACTATGAAGAATTGGTATTACTTATAAATGTTTGGTAGAGTTTGCTAGTTAAATCATCTAGAAGGTTTTAAATTAAACTTGAATAATTTTATAGTTATTGTAAAAAATTGAAGTTTCATTTCATAAATAGCAAGACTTGATAGTTTGGAATTCACAGAATTGATTCATCAAGCTCATTCATGTTCAGTTATTTATAATATTCCCATGCTAACAGGTACCATGGAAGCTTCCGATGCAGAAATGACCCAGCAGAACTGCCCCAGTGTGAATGCAAAGGCCAGGCCTTTTATCTATTTGCCTGGATCTGACACGGGTTGGGACTGCCCTCTGCCACTGTGTGTGATGCTATTCCAGGAAAGATGTGAACAAATGTCTCCTCACCCAGACAGGGAAGCAACAGCAGAAGTAAGGATGCCACCCGATGCCGAGCTGGTTGGCCAGCGAGTTAGTAGCAGGAGTACAGATAGGTAGGGGCGGAAATGACTCAAAGGCAGCAATATCACCAAGACTCGCCCCAGCATGGGTGACCGCTGACAAGAGCTGGGAGCCTGGAGTACACTGCACAGCCTGCCAGCTGCTCAACAGATCAGAGCATTTCTCTTTCACATGGCTCATCCCAGGCAGCTGGGTTGGGCGCTGGCTCGTCCAAGTAGCTCAGAGGATCTCTCACCTTCCAGGCAGTGTGGCTTGACCTGAGCCTCTTGTGACTGACCAACCTTCCCTCCAAGATGGACAGTTTGATTTTATCTTAAAGGAAACTGCTACACAACTAGCCACTGAAGCCGCCCCTGAAGAAGCAGTCAGCTTCACCACCCAGAACTCCCAGGGCCTGTGGGCAGCAAGTGCATTGTTGATGTTTGGCCAGAGTCCACATCTCTGCCCTCACGGTCGATGTCAGGGCAAGAGTCTGATTTCTGTAGACATTATTTACAGTTGTGTGTGTGATATATGTACATGTTCATATGGGGGTGTCCACAGGTGACCTTCCCTGCAGAGGCCAGGTAAGGGCATCAGATGGCTTCCTCGACACCCCTACCCTTACTTTTTGAGACAGGGTCTCTCACTGAATCTGGAAATCATCAAGTTGGTTAGACTGGCCAACCAGAGAGCTCCAGGGCTCTGCCTGTATCCACTCCCACAGTACTGGGGTTACAGATGAGCCCCTCCAGGGGTCTGAACTCAAGGCCCCATGCTGTGCAGCAGGTATTTTCCCAACAACCCTTTCTCCAGCCCTCATTTACATTTATTGATTCTTAATCTGTGCAGACATACTGCCATCTTGCTTTGTGTTTCCTTTCTCCCTGTGACTTACTCTTCTTGGTCCATTGTTAGGTTGGTAGGATTTTCAGTGTTTTAAGACTGCTTGATGCTTATCTTCTGCCATCTTAAAAGCCCTGTCAGCTATTATTAGTTTATTCATATCCACCCCACACTGCTCGCCAAGAAGGACCAGTTTTGTTTGGAACGCCAGGATGATCACCTGAGTGAGTGAGATTTCCAAGCCACCTTGCAACTGCAATGATTATGTGATGCTTGCTAGCCAGGAAGATGTCTGCAGGACAGGTCTTCTGGGAAGCTGTCTCTGTCTTTCTCTCCTCTGTGTGTGTGTGTGTGTGTGTGTGTGTGTGTGTGTGTGTGTGTGTGTGTGTGTGCGCACATGTGCCTGTAGCCTGGCCTGGAACTCACTATGTAGGCCAGACTAGCCTCAAACTCATCTCCTGCCTCAGTCTCACAAATACTGGGATTCTGGACATGAGCCTCCACACCTGGTGAGGACAGGCCCAGAAAGACCTTTCTACCATCCTTCCTTCACACCTTTAATCCCAGCACTCAGGATGCTTAGGCAGATGAATCATAGGCAGAGTTCAAGGCCAGCCTGGCCTATGAAGTGAGTTCCAGGACAACCAGGGCTACACAGAGAAACCCTGTCTCGGGGGGGGAAAAAAAGCAAAAATATTTCAACCCAGTCTCCCCTTGCTCTCCTGCCTCCAGCAGCCTCCTGTGTTGGCGTCACTATTTTTATAGAAATCTACAAATAGAAAAAACCATTGTTTGGTTGTGACAATAAATCTTAGTGACATCTTGCCAGCTGGTGGTGGCACATGCCTTTAATCCCAGCACTCAGAAGGCAGAGGAAGGTGGATCTCTGTGAGTTCGAGGCCAGCCTGGTCTACAGACTGAGTTCCAGAACAGCTAGGGCTGTTACACAGAGAAACCCTGTCTCAAAAAACAAAAAAACAGCAAATTAATCTTAGTGACATCTGTTCATTGACGAGTATTGTATCACGCTCCTGAATTTGCTTTTGTCCTTGAGTTAACTCCCCAGAAATACCTTCATTGATGGATGGGGAGACAGCCCAAGTAAAAGTGCTTTCTGCACAAGCACAAAGACCTGGACTTTATTCCCAGAACCCACATAAAAATCTAGGTGAGGTGGCTCAGTGGTTAAGAGCACTGACTGCTCTTCCAGAGGACCCGGGTTCAATTCCCAGCACCCACATGGCAGCTCACAACTGTCTGAAGATCCAGTTGCAGGGGATCTGACACCTTCACACCAATGCACATAGAATAAAATCAAATAAACCATAAAAATATTTTTTAAAAAAATCTAGGTGAGGGGCTGGAGAGATGGCTCAGTGGTTAAGAGCTTTGCCTGCTCTTCCAAAGGTCCTGAGTTCAATTCCCAGCAACCACATGTGCTCACAACCATCTGTAATGAGATTTGGTGCCCTCTTCTGGCCTGCAGGGATACATGCAGGCAGAACACTGAATACATAATAAATAAATAAATCTTAAAAAAAAAATCTAGGTGAGGTGGTGTGCACTTGTAACCCCAGCACTCAGGGAGGAGGGAGTACAGGAGGATGGAGAGTTCAAGGCCATCTTCAGACATAGCAACTCTTTTTTTTTTAAAGATTTATTTATTTATTATCTATACAGTATTCTGTCTCCGTGGATGTCTGCAGGTCAGAAGAGGGCACCAGATCTCAATACAGATGGTTGTGAGCCACCATGTGGTTACTGGGAATTGAACTCAGGACCTTTGGAAGAGCAACCAGTGCTCTTAACCTCTGAGCTTTCTCTCCAGCCCCGACATAGCAACTCTTAAGATGAGTTACATGGGACCTTGTCTTTTTTGTAGAAAGTGCCTTACACTTTGTTCTTCTGTTTGAGTGACATTTGGGAGTCACAGGTTGCTCAGTGCTCCTTGATCTCTGTCAGAGCATTGCACTATTATACCCTTTCCTCCCCCAGCATTACTACTGAGAGCACCCACGCCAGCCTGATACCCAGTCCCTGCAGAGGCAACCTCCGTTTCTCCTTTCCTCTTGACTACTAAGTATGTTATCTTCATCCATTGTCACATTGCACTGTGACGGGTGTGGAGCACCGTCTGTCTCCCTTCATCTTTGAAGCGCCAGCGAGTCCCTTTAGGGATCTTGCCCACACTTTAGCTACCCTCCATCTTTGCTCTCCTTCCTTGGGGACTCAGTCATGATGCTCAGAACCTCTTCACCGTTGTCTCTCTTGTATTGTTCTGCCGTTTTGAACTGCAACCCAAGGGGTCCTTTCATGTCAAATGCTCTACTCAGGAATCTGCACTTGGTGTGTCCTCTCACCCCACCCATTAATGGCCTATCGTGTTCCTTCCTAATGGCTCTTGGATGATAGTTATCTCGTGTCTAACGAAGTCTCTTCCATCCACTGAGGATATTAATTTCACTCTTTGGTAGTGGCCATGCTGGGGGGAGCTGCAGTCAGCAATGGAATTTGTGGAGTGAAGCTCACTAGATAGCACAGCTATAATGAATGCATCCCAGAGAGACAAAGCCCTGGATGTCTCCAGAATGCCTCCTGCTTCTGCTGTGCTTTCTCCTGCTTGCCGCTATTGAGTTTACTGTATCGGGCATGGTGTGATTATTATGTGAAAGGATCCCACTGTATCTAATATGGCATAACTGTTTCATGGGAAAATCCCACTCCTCACTGGGCAATTTACTTGCAGATCATACTAAAGATGATTTTTTTATAGCACAAAGACACTTAGAGATGTGAGATTTGTCGAGGATGGAAAATAAAAACAAGGAAGTTTCATACATGATAGACCCATGAATTCTGTGGAAAAACAGGCTGATGATCAAAAAAGGTAGTTATATCCCCACACCCAAGGTTAGGTGCTGCAGAATATTTGTTTAACTAAGCAAAGATGTGTTGCATTTGTTTAAGTATGTAAAGATGTGTTGCTGTTTTACCTTGCCTGCCCAAGGCACCTGATTGGTCTAATAAAAAGCTGAATGGCCAATAGTAAAGGAGGAGGTGTAAGTGGAATTTCCAGGCAGGAAGAATAAATAGGAGTTAGAATTCAGGTTCAGGGAGAGAAAGGAGGAGGAAGGAAACGGAGACGTCAGGGGCCGGCCAGTCAGGCAGACGCCAGCCATCCAGACACAGAAGCAGGAATGTAGGACATATAGAATGAACAAAAGATAAAAAAACTTCAAGGCAAAACATAGAGGAAGAGAAGCAGGTTAAATTAAGTTAATGGGGCAAACCTAAATTAAGGTCAGCATTTATAATGAAAAGTCTCCCTGTCTTTTTTTGGGAGGTGGTTGGCGGCCCAAAGAAAATGCCAGCTACAGTTAAGTCTGAGGTCTTTAGTCATGTGGCTTACAAAATTAATCACAGTTTTTGGTGTGTACCTTGAAAAAACAAAGTAGTGAAAGGAAACCAAATGGCCCTATTTGTGTAAAGAAAATCAGATGGCCAGCTGAGCACTTGTCTAAAGTTTTCATAGAGCAGAAACAGGCTAGGATTCTGCTGCTCTGGAACCACAAACAGCTGCCTGCCGGTACAAAGGTACTGGCTGAAGCATACATGGCTTGCTTAAAACCTTATTAACAAATAATAAAAGAATCATTAGGGTGAAGATGTTATGGTAGGAGAAATAATATAAAGGAAAATGTTTAACTACTTGTGGGCTTCTAAGAAAAACATGTAACTTGTGACCATGATGTGATTTCTTCCTATGTAAAGATTTTAATTTGTTTTTGGAAAATGTGTAACTTGTGGTTGTGAGGTGGTTCCCTTCTTGCATAGAGATATTTGTCTTAGGTCGTATAAAATGGTTAAGACAGAAAGAGAGAGTAGAATTAAGTTTTGTCCCCTCAGATAAGGCTCCCATGTGTTTGCGGAGCGGCCAACTCCACATCTCCTCTCTAGCTTCTCTGACCCGCTGGAGAGGCGATGCCAGCAAGGTATTTTTGGTTTTTGTTTGTGTGGTTTTTGTTTGTTTATTTGTTTTCTGTAGATGGCTTGATTTTGCTTTTTAACAGATTGTTTGGTTGTCTCTTATCCTTTCTCTTTTTTTCCTGTCCCTTCCTTGAACAATTCTGAAAGTTACTGAGTCAGGTGGTGTTATGGGAAAAGAGAGAGAATCACGATGGCTCAGAGCCAAGGAAGATGCCAAATGCTTTCAGGAAGGCACTACCATGGGAGGAATGACCTGCAGAGAACCCAGGCTATGGGAGGAAGGGTCCATACAGGGGTCCAAGGTCATATCATTGAAACATGCATTTAAAAACTGCTCTAAAAACCACTGATCCCTCCTCACGTGCACCCACAAGGTAACTATAATAGTTCCAAGAAAAAATGCCTGGCATCTTTGCCTTCATTCATGTCTGTCTCCTCCCCCTTTAACCCTCTGGCTAGCTCTGCAGGTCAACTGTTAGTTGTCCAGGGAGTATCTGAGTATCTCATCCTCTTCAAGGCTGAAGGCACAGAGATGGACTGACCTAAACATGTGGTCACCTTAGAGTCCAGGAGCTGTCCAACCTCAGAGACAGACCACCCCAGATGATAACAGTGATCTATGAGAACAAGGCTGCACCCTGGAGCACAAGTCATCATCCCCTAAGAACAACCTCCTCACGCAAGAGGGACTTCTGTAGACCATCTCGCAGGACCAGAACTAAGACAATGATCGAGGAGTCCACACCTAGACCAGGGATGCTAAACTATACATACCTCCTGCTCCTTGCCCCAGTTCTGGTTAAACCTAAAGCTAATTCCAGCTCCCCAAAGACAGACTTGAAGTCACTGGATCCCTTACTTGTTTCTCTTTGGACTGCGGCCTCATTGGATTAATCTCCTCTGCTTTTCACCATTCCTTGTCTCTTTAATTGGCATCCTGGAGCTGGGTAGCCAAGCCTAGCTTGTTCGGGCTACAGTGAATCGTGCCCAGTGGGATCAGAAGAGGCATCCGTGGTCTGGAGAAGTCAGAACTTGAGCATCATGAGACGAGGGACGAAGCATGTTTCCAGCTCCAGCTGGACGAGGAGTATCTCTGCAGAGCCGCGGGACTCTGAGCAGAAGCCTCAGCCACCTGAAGAGCAGAGAGCTCAATGGTCGCCTGGGGGTGGGGGTCTGTCACTGCTCGAGCAGGGTGGGGACAGGTCTGTGCAGGAGAGAAGCTGACAGCAACCACTGACTTGTCCAATACAAGAAAGAACCCATTTGTTTTGGATTATGGGAATCAGAAATCATCGCCTACTCAAAATTAAGAGTTAGAAATATGGGGCTGGAGAAATGGCTCAGTGATTGAAAGTGTTTGCTGCTCTTAGAAGGGGACTTGAGTTTGGTTCACAACATCCATATCCAGTGGATCACAACCACGTATAATTCAAGCTCCAGAAGAGCCAAGAGCCTCTTTCGGTCTCCACAGGCACCTGCATATTCCTGCACCTCCATACACTCATAGACACATGATTTTTAAAATCAATTCTTTAAGCCAGGCAGTGGTGCCACATGCCTTAATCACAGAACTCGGGAGGCAGAGGTAGACAGATCTCTGAGTTTGAGGCCAGGCTGGTCTACAGAGTGAGTTCTAGGACAGCCAGAACTATTTCACAAAGAAACCCCGTCTCAGAAAACCAAAGAGCAATTTGGAAAGGGCAGCAGTAGTATGGGCTGAGTTTACATTGGGGACGAAGGGCTCTACGGACTCACGAGCTCACAACTGTCAATGCAGATACAGAAGCCAGTTCCGCTGCGCCTGTACATTGCTGATACAGATGTATTTCTCATCTCCATACAGAGTTTTGCTACATAGCTCTGGCTAGCCCAGGAACTGCCAAGTAGACCAGGCTGGCCTTGGATTTACAGCTTTCCTCCTTCCTCTGCCTCTTAAGTGCTCAGATAACAGGCTTGTACCACCATGCCCAGCCGGTCGGACTCTTTGGATTTATTTCAGCAGGTCAAAGTTGGCCACTTCTTTTTCAGTCACCAGTATTTAAAGTCTGTGTCTTTGCTGCTGATGCTGAGTATTTTCTAGTTTTTTATTGAGGTGCAATTGACAATGTATATGTCTAAAGAATACAATGAGGGGCTGGAGAGATGGCTCAGAGGTTAAGAGCACTGGTTGGTCTTCCAGAGGTCCTGAGTTCAATTCCCAGCAACCATATGGTGGCTCACAACCATCTGTAATGAGATCTGGTGCCCTCTTTTGGCATGCAGGCAAAACACTGTATACATAATAAATAAACCTTTAAAATCATTTTTTTAAAAAGAATACAATGAGAAGTTTGGAAGAGACAAAAATTTGTACGTGAAATTCAACCCTGAAATGCAGGGATCATAAGCCCCAGCTCAGGGAGATGAAAAAATTGACATGTCCATGGCCAAATGACAGTGAGAGGCAGAACCCATGATTTCACCCAGGCTCTTAGGGGGCTTTTCCCTGAGACACTGAACACAAGACAAAAGGAAGCAAGACCGGAGAAGTCCTTTCAGAGTGGGAAGAAGACAGACACAGGGCAGGGCAGAGACAGGGACAGAGAAACCACACCTAAATGTAAAATGGACAGCTGGCCCTGGACACCTCTGGGCAGCACCTCAGAACCTCTATGTGCCAAAGAACCAGCTGGCCAGGGAGTCAATAAGATAGAGCTGGACAGGGGCTCTGAGCCTACAGCCTTGTAGGGAAAGACCCGGCTCTCAGAGACCCTTCCTTTCTGTAAGAGTCTCTGGGACGGCAATACCCAGACCGGAAGAGGGGCAAGCAGCCTCGCTTGGGCTCTCACTGACGTTTTACCATCACCTGGCCCTGATCCCACCCTGGAGAATAATATGTCACAGGAAGAGACTTTCAGAGGGCCCAGCACTGCCTGGATCTCTCTTGCAGAGGAAAACAGACCTGAGCCTCGGCTCCTGGGTCTGTATAACCTGAGGCCTAGCCACTCACAGAGAATGGGGCTTGCACCAGAATGCCATAGAATCTCTCACATTGGCCAGATGTGATGAAAAGTGAACCTGATCTCCTTTGGGGGCTCAGGGGAAAAGTAGGAATAAGAATTCTGCAGGACTGTCTTGACAGATTCCTGTTGGGGTGTCTGATCATGACTCAGAAGCTGAGGATGAAGAGCCAGTCCAGCAGGGAGACAAGAACCCAGGGTTGCCACTTTTCAGAGTTAGTGTCTCCCCTCATGCCCTCCTGGAACTTGTCAGACAGAGAAGCCGCATAAGACCGCCTCATTACTTTATTGGGAGGGGAATACATTCAGACACGATACAAGGCCCCGAACCCAGGAAGCTCTCCAGCTCAAGATGCATCTGGCTGGCCGTAATTCGGTAGTGGCCCTTGATGACACCCCGTGAAGCGCAGGTGTGGCACCTCCAGTGAGACTGGATGATTCGGACAGCCCTAAGCAACTGGCAGTACCGCCTGCGGATTCGCCACATGCGAATCCAGGACTGCACCCTGACCACTGCCCACTGCTCCCGTTGGAAGGTGTCCAGTACCGAATGACGCCTCTTCTCCATAATCTTTGGCAGGATCAGCCGCCACCAGCCCTGGATGATCCAGGCCCTGAGGGCTGCGTGCAGCAGCGCCCGTCGTACCAGTGTGCCGCGCCACCACGCTTGGATCTTTACAACTGGGGTCTTTTCAGCGAGTTTCCGGTTTTCCTGGGACTTGCAAGGAAAAAGAGGGGATACTCAGTGAATTTCCTCATCCACCTCAGCCCAAGGATATGCCAAGAAAGGCCCTGATTCCCTATCAATACCTGCCTCCCTCTCCCGCTGAAATGAATAGCCTTGGTCAGGACACTGGCTGGGAACTAGAAGATTGGATCAGCCCTGCCAATGTCACCTCCGGCTTCGGATCACTAGCAGCTCCCCTAGTTCCTTGAGTCTGTCTCTCCCGCCCTGGCGTTCCAGCTTTCCTACAGCCTAGGATAGCAAGCTGAGATCAAAACCTGCGACCCACATACTTATCAAATGGTTATGTCCTGGTGGGCTTGCCCACCTAGCCAGGACCATGTTCCGATCCATTAGACCCTCCTGGAGTCTGGTAGCTCATTTGTTCCTCTCTTCCTTGGCTCTACCCCGTCCTCGACCTTTTCCCTCCCTCTTGCTGAATCCTCATGTTACATTTCCCCCAACCCATATATTCCAATCTCTCATCTTCTCCCTCATTCTCGATTCTTCTCTTCACACTCTGCCCCGCCCCGTCGTGTGTGTGTATGCGTGTGTGTGTGCGTGTGTATGCGTGTGTGTGTGTGGTGTGTGTGCATGTGTGTGTGGTGTATTGTAGTGTGTGTGTGTGTGCATGTGTGTGGTGTATTGTGGTGTGTGTGTGTGTGTGCGTGCGTGTGTATGCGTGTGTGTGTGTGTGTGGTGTATGTGTGGTGTGTGTGCATGTGTGTGTGGTGTATGTGTGGTGTGTGTGCGGTGTGTGTGTGGTGTGTGTGCATGTGTGTGTGGTGTATGTGTGGTGTGTGTGTGTGTGTGTGCATGTGTGTATGTTGGGATGTGTCGAGAAAAGGTCTCTGTAGCCTTTGCTGGCCCCATCTCACTCTCCTCTTCCTCCCAATTGCTGGAATTATCGAAGTGCATCATCAGGCTGGTTTGGCTTCCTCATGACTTTCACACTTCTCATCTTAACTGACAAGCAGACATGTGTGCACAAGTGTAAACATGCACACACAATTCTTGCTTGGTTTTGGTTTGGGGGGTTTTGGGGTTTTTTGTTTTGTTTGTTTTTGAGACAAGGTTTCTCTGTTTAACAGCCTTGGACCAGGCTGGTCTTGAACACAGAGACCTACCTTCCCCGGTCTCATAAATGCTGGGATTAAAGACATGCACCACCATGCCCAACCAATACCAAGTCTAAACCTACATCTTAGCTATTCCATTCCACACGCACATCCCAGACTCAGCCCCAGGCCTTTGGTCTGGGAGGTCATAGTTTGCCCAATTCCACACTAACATCTGCTTTCCATTTCTCCTTCCTTCCTTTCTTTCTTTTTTTGTATGTCTGTGTGCAGGTGTCAGATCCCCTGGAACTGGAGTTACAGACAATTGTGAGCTGCCAAGTGGGTGCTGGGAATTGAACCTGGGTCCTTTGGAAGAGTAGCTAGTGCTCTTAGTCACTGAGTCATCTCTTCAGCCCCCTGCTTTCCATTTCTGAACCAGAGTTTTAGGCTGAAAATGAAATCGGAACACGGGAAAATCATTTATTCCTATGCTTAGCTTGGTACCATGCAAAGAACAAGGGCCAGAGACACCCAAGCCAAATCTCCTCTTACCTTTGCCTTCTTCATTTCTGAGGATAGATAAACTGGCTGCTTCTCCTGAGGATCATGGTCAGTAGGTTTTTTAAGGTCTTTAGGCTTTGACTGTTCTTCATCCTGTACCCAGCAATTGGGGAAGTCAAGAGTAGGGTTACCATCTCTCCCTCACTGTTCTGCACCCCACATATCCCCAGCTTCCAGAGCATCCCAGACTCTTTTTTTTTTCCCCTAGGTTTTCTAAGTCAGGGTTTCTCTGTGTAGTCCTGGCTGTCCTGGAACTCAGTCTGTAGATCAGGCTGGCCTCTGCCTCCTGAGTGCTGGGATTAAAGGCGTATGCCACCACTGCCTGGTTGCTTCCTAGACTCTTGAGTTATCAGAGGGGTCCCTCATCGTGAGATTTATTTACATAACAAGCCTAATGTATCTGCCCTTTCTTGCTTACCATTGTTTATACATGGATTGGGTGTAGATGGTTCAAATCCCCTCAGGTTTGTGCTGCTCCAGGGTTGGCATGAGCAGAAAGCAGAGGAGGGTGACTCATGATGTCACAAGGGCAGCTGTGACTCAGGCAGCAATGGAGTCCCGTCTAAGGAAAAGACAGAGTGCTGTCCATTTTGTTCTGCCATAAATACCCAAAGCCCTGGCTTCAAAGCCAACTCACCAGAATCACTGGTCCATTGACATAAAGGTGGATAATGAACCATTGGTAACCACACTTACTTGCATTTTTGAATATTCATCAATGGAGGAGGGTTTATTTAATGATTTATAGTATGCTCATAACTTCAGACAGGATCAGGTATATTCAGGGAGGTATAGAGGCAAACCACTTATGCCTTCAAATACTATATAAATATTAAAACATAGTGAGCTAAGTCAGACATGGTGGCTCATACCTGTAATTCCAGCACTTAAGAAGCTGAGGCAGGAGGATTGCTTTGGGGTCAAAGCCAGCCTGAGCTAGTCTCAAACAGTAGAAGCGATGAGTTGATCTTCACTACTGAGAGGCATTTGTTAGTAAAGGAACTCGGATCACTGTGACTGCATTTGTGCAAACTAAGAGCAGAATGATGCACATATCTGAACAAGAACATAGGTGAAAGGCATTTACACAAACTGTTCGTGACGACAGAGGACATCTACCCTACCCACTCAGTGCCCAGGAGACCCCAAGAACCAGCCTGGACTCCATCTCAGGTCTGGGTTCAGGTTTCTTCTTCTGCCCTTTAAAATGACAGACAGATGAAAGGCAGTTGCTACCCGAGGGAGCCCTTTCTGCTGATCTTACCTCCCAAAGACCCACCTTGACAGCATGAGGCCAGGAGTCCACCAGAGGCCCGGTCCCAGGAGTCACTGGGCAGTGCTTTCAGAATGTATATGGTTAGTATAGAATAGGGGGACTATACTGAAAAGGAGGGGGGTCATGTGAGGCTAGAAGTGTCAGTGTGAAATTAATGGGGTGCGCAAGATGCGGGAGGCAGGTTGTGGGTGCAGAGTGACAGAAAGATCCATTAGCCTCAATTTGGAAAGGATAATGTACAGGCATTTGTGACCATTGTTTTTTTAATCTCTCAACCAACACACACACACACACACACACACACACACGGGTGGGGGTGCAATTTAAAATTTTTTAAATTTTAAAAAGATCTTTAGGAAGTAAGTTATAGTCTACTTGGAGGTCCTTATGTCACTGAAGTTGCTACACTTGGGAAGGACTAGTGCAGGGTTCACCCCTGAATTTCTGGCTTCCTCTTGGGTAATGTAATCGCTCTTTTACATATGCATTTGCTATCTGCCACAAGAGCCTCCCCAGAGGGCTGGAGAGACGGCTCAGTTTAGGAGCACTGGTTGCTCTTCCAAAGGTTCTGAATTCAAATCCCAGCAACAACATGGTGGCTCACAACCATCTATAATGAGATCTGGTACTCTCAATTGGCCTGCAGGCATACACGCAGGCAGAACACTGTGTACATAATAAATAAATAAATCTAAAAAAAAAAGCCTCACCAGAGGTCAGCTGACATTGGCAATGAGCTACATTAACAGCAGAGAAATCTCACTTTCTAAGAAAAACACTGAGATCATGATCAAAACACCTACAGGGACCTGGTTCAGGGTAGAATACTGGCCTAGCATCATTCAGTACCTGGGTGTCATTCTGGGTGGAACTTGTTCTTAGAAAGAATCTGAGTTTGATTCTCAGAGCCCACACCCAGCAACTCACTGCCTGTCAATTCCAGTTCCAAGTGACCAGTGACCTCTGCTGGCCCCACAGGCACTGCACCCACGTGACATCCACATATAGGCATACACATAAATAAAATGAGTGACCAGGCGATGGTGGGGCACACCTTTGATCCCAGCACTCAGGAAGCAGGGGCAGGTGAATCTCTGAGTTCAAGATCAGCCTGGTCTACAGAGTGAGTTCCAGGACAGTCAAGGGTACACAGAAAAAACCTGTCTTGAATAAACAAAAACTATATATGCACAGTATTTTCAAAACAATTTTAGAAGATATGAGGCCAACTTTTATTTCTAAAAACATGTGGAGATAAATTGAATATCCTCTGCTGTTCTCAGTTCTAGGACTCTGTAATTTGTTTTCTGGAACTGTTGATGAGGCTCCAACTTTGATGCCTATATCTTTGCAGCTTGATTATAAGAAGAAAACCATGTTCTCCCATAGAGAATCCTCAAGGTTGGGTTTGCAGGTGTTGGAGAAGGCGCTGAACTGACAAAGGTGGTCACACAGCTCTGGAGTTAGAGGACTGGAAGACCAGATGGCATTTGGCAAGGGCTGAGTGGCTGCCAAAGAAACTGTCTTCTACACCACCAGCCGACGCGGGTGCCATCCACACGCTCCACACACCAGTCAATGTGGGTGCCATCCACATGCTCCACACACAAGCCAATGCGGGTGCCATCCACACGCTCCACACACCAGTCAACACGGGTGCCATGCACACGCTCCACACACCAGCCAACGCAGGTGCCTAGCCACACGCTCCACACATCAGCCAACGCGGGTGCCATCCACACACTCCACACACCAGCCAACGCGGGTGCCTATCCACACACCAGCCAACGCGGGTGCCTATCCACACACTCCACACACCAGCCAACGCGGGTGCCTAGCCACACACTCCACACACCAGCCAACGCGGGTGCCTAGCCACACGCTCCACACACTATGTCCCATGGAGTCTCCTGAGTACACATTGGTGCCCCGAGAACAACAGCAGTCTAGCCTTGAAATCATAAAGACAGGAATCTACAAAGCCTCGATATAGAAGGAAAAATATAAAACCCACTTTTCTTTCTGGGGAATTCTTCACATTCTAGAAAATTTTACCAACTGGGAAGGGAAAATCATTGTCTGAGCCTGGGGTGAGGAGCACAAGCTGGAAAAGTGTCGCTCAGGTTTCTGTCCTCACTCCCTAGGACACTGGAGTGTGGGCAATGAGCCCAGACAAAATAGTCTCAGTCATCCACCCTGGAAGTGCTCTCTCAACAGGACTGAACAAGGACAAGAGCAACGCGGAGCTGTGCAAGTCCTGAAGGACCAGAGGGTGAGGACTTGCTGTTCCTCCATCGCTGAGCCGAACTGCAAGATCCAGGGTCAGGTGAGGCCCGAGAGAGCTCTGCCCTCGCCACATTCTCCTTCAGGGGTCTGCTACTCATGCTCAAGCCCAAACATCACGGGCACGCCTCCCAAGGAAAGCCCCTCATCCCATCAGACGCTTGGAGGTTTGGCAGTGGCAAAGGTAGAGGCAGGGAGTAGGCGGTCTGGGAAAGACCAAGTAACACAGCCAGGGGTGAAGCCTATGCAAACCCCAGGCGGCACCTCAGCGGTGCCACCGAGAGGCCCACCCAAATGCAGACCTACACACGTACTTTTTCTTATTTCTTCCTCTCTCGGTCTCCCAAGCAAGCACAGCCTGGCTGCTCCTGGGACCCGCTCCCATCTGACCTGGGATCCTGTTAGCTACCTATAGTCTTCCACGGCACTCTATGCTCTGGCTACTCTATTTGCCCATATTTTAACTAAATAAAAATAAATCACATCCTCAGATTATCCATCAGCAAGATCCTTGAGTTGTCCCCAAGCCCCCACCTCAGTCACAGCTGTGCCCCTGCCTGCTGCCATTCCCTCACCTCTCCCATCACCCTACCTGTGACTACGGCTTCAGGGCCCTCTTCACCTTCCCACCCCAGACCAGCACTCACCCCCCCTCGCCCCCTGCAGCTGCCAGATGGTTGTTTTCTGTTTGTTTACTGTATTTATCAAGATGGCATGTGCCGTGGCATGTGTGTAAAAGTCAGAGGACAACTTTTGGGGTTCAGTTCTCTCCTCCCACCATCTGGGTTCTTCTGAGGACAGAACTCAGGTCATCAGGCTCGGCAGCAAGCGCCTCCACCCACTGAGCTGTCCATCAGCCTGGTTATCTTTTTAATGGGACCCAGAATGGGTCACTTAGCTCTCAACCCTCTCATGGCTTCCCTCTGCCCTTCTCCCATCATCTGACCTAGCGCTCTGGTCCTCCTGCACACGCTATCCTGGGGCGGGGGTGGGGGAGAGTGTTCTCCCCATCACTTTTCACATCTCAGTGTCACTCCTCAAAAAGCCTTGGAGAGCACCTGACCATCTGCCCTACTCCTCTACCTCCCCAGTCTCTCCTCTCCTCCTCCTTCACTCTTCACGACAGGCGTGAACTACCCAATATGTAGAAGCCAGTACTCCTCTGATGCGCCTCTCCAGCGGGTCCCTGCCTGGCTCTTGGTATCAGATGGAAGATCTCTTTCCCCAGTGCTGACCTTGTCCCCAAGCATGGCAGACTCCCACTTCGGGGGCCGTCTACCCCTTCCAGCTTCCAGAGGGTAGGGAAGTAGGGTCGGCCTGACTTGTAGGCCCTGCTATCCCATTTAATCCTCAGACCCCAGTTAGAGCTTGCACACAGAACTGAAAGCCAGAGCGTCTTGGCTGATGGGTGAGCAGACTCTGACCCTGTCAGCCCATCTTGGAAAGCAGCTGGCTGACAAGGTCATGCAAGAGCCAGCAGAGCTCCCACCCACAGCCCTCTGAAAACAACCAAGGGCCTTCAGCTGACAGCTTGTCCTTCCTCAGGTCTCTGCCAGCTCCTGGTCCCTGTCACACACCCCCCTGCTGCTTACCCTCCCAGGAACCAGAGGAACAAGGTCTAAAATAGGAGGCTTTAATACAAAAAGGGGGGCAGGGTCTAGAAAGCACTTAAATAAGGACAAGTGTCAGGAGCCAGCAACAGGGGCCGCAGGGACTCTGCGCAGGGGGATGATGCAGACTGAATTCCGAGCCTCTTTGATCCTCCACCACCGGCCAAGCCTGTGAGGAATGAGAGCGCCAGCTGAGGCGGGTCCACCCCTCCTGGTCCATCTGGCCAGTGCCACCTTGGCTCAGCCGCACCTCCCATCACGTACCTGTGCTCCTGTCCCACTCCAGCCACCAAGAAGTCCCCAGCACTGGAGAACTTGAGGCTGTTGATAAAACCAACCTGAGGGGGACACGGAAAGACATCAGAACAGTCCTCACCACAGCTGCCAACATCAATCAAGAGCCTGGTGAAAACCTGCTGCCCGCTGTCTCTGGTCAGGCAAACCAGTCCTTTCTCCCTGCAGCCTTAGCCTCCCAATCTGAGCCAGGGGAAGTGGAGAACCAGCCTAGCAGGGCATGGATTAAGGAGGCAGTGCCCATCAAGTGTGTCAAGAGCTGCCTAGGGCCTGGTGCCTGGCAGTGGAGTACGAGAAACCCCAGAACAGCCATCCCAACTCAAGCTGTCCCTGACATATCCCGCCACAACCCCACAGGTCACCCCAACGTGGATAATCAATTCCTTACACCCCCACCTGGGTCTCAAGCCAGTACCAGCTAGGCAGAGCAAACCCCAGTGCAGGCCTCCACCCTCTGGCCATGCTACTCTCAACCCGGTTTATCGGAGCCAGGACAGCACAGGGCAGAGAGGCAGGGGGATAGAGAAGGAAGAAAGAGGGAGTCCCTGCCAGAACCTGCGACAGTAAGTGGCCTTGCTTGTGGGAAGAGCAGAAAGAGCTCATTCCAAGGGCCCCCAGAATCTGGCAAAGACAGGCTTATGCATTTGCCACTTACCAGGGGGATGTCACAAAGAGGGTCAAGCTGTCGGAAGCCCTCTCCACACTGCCAAAGCCGCACACAGGCATTGTGGGAGCCTTGGAAGACAGAGGGCCAATGAGCAACCCCTACACCAACTCACCTTGTGCCCCTCTTCCCCCCTTCACAGAGCACCCACCTGTGGCCACAAGGTCTGTATTAAGTAGGGCCGCCACCGATGACACCCAGAAGGGCTGCTCCAGGCCTGGCTCCCCATGCAGTCCGTGAGCTTCCCGCTGGAGGGCAAGTGGCCGTTTCTTGGAGAGGCCCCACAAGGCCACGGAGCTGTGGGTGGGGAAGAAAGTCAGAAGGGCAAGAGCAGGGACAGAAGGCAAAGAGCAGGGAGGACCAAGCACACAGGCCAGCTGAGGAATATGGATAGGGTCACTGGTCCAAATGGATTCTATGAGTCAAGTCCAGGCCCTGACAGGCAGGAATGGTCATAGCCAGCAGTGGTCAGTCACATCAGAAGGATAACTCTTACCCATCATCTGCACCGGACACCATGTGTTCCTCATTGATCAGATGGATACAGTCAATGGAGCCCCTAGAGAGAGTGTGTGTGAGGGACAAGGTCCAGCCCTCTCACCAGCCCATAGAGCCCCGGCACGCCACAGCAGACTGCCTTACTGGTGGCCATAGAAGACAAGCTGGGATTCCTCTGGGATCTTCCACACACGCACAGTCCCATCCCGGCCCCCAGCTGTCACACAGCACTCTCGGCTCAGGGCATCCAATGCAGCCACAGCATCCTGGTGCCCAAAGCTGGAGGGAAGAACAGAGCGTCACATGTGAACTTAGAGGTAGACGTGAACCGGCATTCACATGCTATCTGCCCGAGCGCACTCACAGGGTCTCCACATAGGAGTTCTCGGCTGCGTTCCACACCTTCACTGAGCGGTCGTGGGAAGTGCTGTAGAGCTGGTGAGTACCTCTTCGGAAGGCCAGTCCCTAGAGCGAATGGGGCGGGGCAGCAGGGTCAGGACTACAGCAGAGGAAACAGAAGGCAGGCCCAGAGATGCTCTCCTAAAGAAAGTCACATGACACAGGAAGCCTCCTCCCACAGAGCACTGAAGGTAACACATGAGGCTCCGTGTGGAGTCAGGAACACACCTGCTTGTACTCAAATAGCTGGACACCCCTCAGGCCCTCCTGTATCAGCCGGACCTGATCTCCCTCCATCTCTCCCAATGTCTTCAACACACCTAGGTCCCTTACACAGCACTCACTTCCCAGAGAGGAGGTTCCCAGAAGATGAGCTGGGGCCCAGCACCAAGTGGGCCCACTCAGCAGGCATCCACTAAATACCCAGAGCCTCACCGACACAGCGTCCCGGTGTCCCGTGAAGGTGTACAGGTGCTGGCAGCTCTGGGCCTCCCAAATTAGAATGAGTTTGCTTCGGTCACCAGAGGCCTGAGGGAATGAAGATAATAGCCACAAGCACACACTGCACACCCAAACCTCCCGCCTGCGCACAGGGCCAACCCAGGCTTACAAGGTACTTGCCATCAGAGGAGATGGCCATGCAGAGGATGTGGCTGCTGTGGCCTGAAGGCTGCCCCTGGGTACCCTTCTTGGCTCGAGGAATCACATGCAGCTTCCGCCCAGTCTCTACACTCCCTGCCACCAAGAGAGGAAAGAGATTACTGGGAAGGGGGATACTACTGGCTTAGCAACCACCCCTCCCCCACTATGAAAGAGCTGCATGGACAAGGGTCATGAAGGGAGCCCTGTACTTGGGTCAGAGGACCCAGTTCAGCTGCTGTGAGCATCTGTACAAATCACTTTGGTCTCATCTGCCAAATGGGAGCAATAGTCCCCAATAGCAGCCATGACCCCCAAAGCAGGGAGAATTTAAAAGTGCCTTAAAGATTGGAGGTATTCTCAATGGGGAACTTGCCATGTGCATGCACCTCAATTCAGTCTCCAGAACACACTCGACTCCCACAGGTTGTCCTGACATCTCTACACGTGGGCTATGGCATAGGTGCACACCACGTACACAAAATAAACAGCATTAAAAAGAAAAAGGATGGAGGGAGGAAGGGAGAGAGACAGAGGGAAAGAGAAAGAGAGAGACAGGGAAGTGCATTGGGACTGCTGGCATGACTCCTTCCTCTGATGAAGGTGGGAAGGCAAGGCCTAGGCTCAGGTGTGGAGGGCTAGGAATCTAGAAGTGTATCGGTCAGTGTAGAGCCTCAAACACCTCCCAGCCTCAGTCCCCATCCTCGACGTGAGCAGAAAACTGAAAGATGGGACTTGACCGACTGGAAGATTCCATTCAGTGTCCATCCAGCACAACGTGAAAATGGCCAACTCCCCAACACTATCCTCATCCTGTCTTTGCTCCATGGAGCTCAGAGGCCCTACCACTCGTTGGAAGCTTCCATTGTCACTCACAAAGCTCCTCCTAGGTAGCAAACCTGCTTCCAGGAGCTTCCATCACCAGACACATGCCCTCAAGGTCTCACTCACACTTAATGATGGTGCAGTCTTTGGCGGCGGAGAAGATGGCCAGGTCGTCGGGAGTGATAACCAAGCACGTGATGGAGAGCTGGTGGCCCCGTAAAACTCGAATGTCGGTGGGAGCCGGGGCCTGGATCTGGGCAGACAGGGACCAGGTCACTATAGTTGGAACCATGATGACACTCCCCACCCAGAACTATCCTTACCCACCCACCCTAGCCAGAAGGAAAACAGGACCCAAGGTTACGAGAATAAGACCTTTCATTACCTAGCCATGTCTGCCTAAGTATCTACCACCATATTCCACAAAAAGACTCCAACAGCCTGAGGGGCACTAAGCTTGTCAACCCAGGTGAGTGTACTGACTCTTTCTAATGTTATACCAAGGTGCCCTGCCCACTCACCTCCTTTGCCACCGACTTCTGTAACCTGCCTCTCTGCTCGAGCTGCAAAGAGAGAAGAAAGAGGAATGAGGAACTGGGAGAGGCCCAGTCTCCCACCACAGTTGCACGCTGCCCTCCACACTCACGCACTGCCCTCCACTTGCGCGCGCTGCCCCCCACACTCACGCGCTGCCCTCCACACTCACCACATCTTCTTTTAAGCGTCCCGCAACCTGATCCTCCTCAAATTCACGAGCTTCTGCCTTCTCCTCCTCTGTGCAGGACAGACCAGTCCACATAATCCAAGGCTGAGGTTCTCTTCCCTCCTCCCACCCCATGCCTAGCCCTCTACCCCAGGGCTGAGCCACAAGTGCCTATCTTATAGACACTTCTAGCAGAGGGAAGGGAAAACTAGACAGTCCCTTCCTGACTTTGTTTATCAGACTGGGCTTAGCTCCCCTTAAGTCTAGTCTGTCCCGGGGAATACTGGCCCATTAGAAATCCTCGACACCCTCCACAAGGTAGCCAAAATCAGCAGCACTGGCAAACAGGGGAACCAGTGAGAGGCCCACCAGATGGCTGGGACTGCAACAGGGACAGCAGGTAGGCTCTGGCAGAAACCCTGGTCTTCATCTAGCTGACCCAGCTCACCTTGCTGCCTAAGCTGTTCAAGGTAGAGTTTGGCCAAACGTAGCTTCTTCTCCTGCGCAGTCTCCTCTAGCTCCTCCTCCTCTTCTTCCTCTGTTTTCCTTGGAGCCAAGCTATGGAAAGAAGGGGCTGGGTCTAAGGGGCTGGCCCTACTCATCTGGCCCCTAGACTGGGCTTCCTCAATGGCAACCCTGCCCCTGCCAACCCCAGGGCCAAAGACACATGCAGAAAACAGATGTGACTTGAGACTTGACCGACTGAAGATCCCACTCAGGGTCATCCAGCACAATGTGAAAATGGCCACCTCCCTCCAACACCAGGAAATGATTATAAAAGCTCAACAATAGGGGAAAAAGAAGGTTCCACAAGCTTCTAAGAGAAACCAGGTTGTATACAAAAGATCAGAAATAACAATGGCAGGCCTGCAGACTTAGCTCAGTGGCAAAGTAAGACAAACATGCTTGAGGTCCTGGAATCAACAACCAGTACGGGGCGGGGTGTGGGGGAGAAGGGGAGGAAAAACAGAACAAAGAGGAGGAGGAAGAGGAGGTGCCTAGACAAAACAGTGACAAATAAGGATACCACAATGGGTATGGCTCAGTGACAGACCATGGGCTTAGCCTATACAAGGTCCTGAGTTCAATCACCATCCCAAAACAACATTATCAAGCCAGGGACAGTGGCTTACCTAAAATCCTAGAATTTGGAAGGTAAGACAGAAAGACTGCCACAAGCCAAGGTCAGCCCAAAGCCAGAGTAAGACTGTCTCAAACTCCCTGTTAAGGATTGTCAGAGTACAGAGTGCCAAAGAACTGATCCTTTCCTTCTACTAAGCTTCAAAAACTAGAGGAGAAAGGCATAAGGTACTAGAAACAGGAGATCCAACACGCAGAACAAGGTACTAGAAACAGGAGATGCAACACGCAGAACAAGGTACTAGAAACCGGAGATCCAACACGCAGAACAAGGTACTACAAACAGGAGATGCAACACGCAGAACAAGGTACTACAAACAGGAGATGCAACACGCAAAACAAGGTACTAGAAACAGGAGATGCAACACGCAGAACAAGGTACTACAAACAGGAGATCCAACACACAGAACAAAGTACTACAAACAGGAGATCCAACACAGAGAACAAAGTACTACAAACAGGAGATCCAACACACAGAACAAGGTACTACAAACAGGAGATGCAACACGCAGAACAAGATACTAGAAACCGGAGATCCAACACGCAGAACAAGGTACTAGAAACAGGAGATGCAACACGCAGAACAAGGTACTACAAACAGGAGATGCAACACGCAGAACAAGGTACTAGAAACAGGAGATGTAACACGCAGAACAATGTACTAGAAACAGGAGATGCAACACGCAGAACAGAAAAGGCAATGCCAGGGTGACAACTGCTCCAAGAAACAGGGCAGCGAGTTCCAGCAGAGCCCAAGAGACAGACATGTTGGGGCTAGGCTCGCTGCCCCAGCATCTTCCTTGGACCCCAAGAACTAGGTTCCAAGTGAATCCTAAGTAGTACTGGCTTAGCCCTGTACTGGTGAATTTCTTGCTGTCCCTTTCAAGCCCCAGTCCTAAGCCAGCTGAGGACGCTCCCTTCACTCAAAGGTTCTGCTCCTAGGAGCTGTTGTAGGTGTTGAGAACTCATAAGCAGGGAGTGCAGGGCTTGTGGTCCCTCTGATCACAAGACATCCAGTCTGTTAGCTGCTCTATTTCCCAGCACCCACTCAAGATCATGGCCAGGACTTCCACCAGAAGGGATCTTAAAACCTGTCAGGAAGCCCAGTGTGGTAAGGTATGCCTTTTTTTATCTTAATCTAGCTATTTTTAATAAATTTATTTATTTGTATATTTTACATTACAGCCACAGATTCCCCTCTCTCTTCTCCTACCAGTTCCTCCCTCCATCCGTCCTCTGTTTTATCCCAGCACTTGGGAGACAGAGGCAGGCAGATCTCTGAATCTGAGTCTAGCCTGGTCTACAGAGCAAGTTTCAGGCTTGCCAGGGCTACACAGTAAGCACCCGCCTCAAAACCGAGACACCTCTCAAGAAGGTTAAAGCCAGGGCACACCCCAGAGTTCTGACTATACAGAGTTTACCCAAACCAACTAGTCAGTTATTTAAGGGTTACTAACAGGAAAGTAGAGGAGACAGGCTCAGCAGAGTACCAAAACTTATAAACTGGATTTAGCAATTCTGCTTTTTCTTTCTTCTCCATTTTCCCAGAGGTGGTTTCTCCATGTAGCCCTGGCTATCCTAGAACTTGCTCTGTGGATCAGGCTGGCCTTAATTCAGAGATCCGCCTGCCTCTGCCTCCAGTGTACTGGGATTAAAGGCATGTGCCACCACATCCGGCATCATCTTTTGCTAAAAAGTAGTAGCTTTTGTAAGAAAAGATATTTCAGACCTGAATTTTATGTGTATATACATTTCCTTTATTTTTGTCCATGATAGAAGATCAACAGAATAAAATTGAGAGATGCTTCTATAGTTAATACAATTTGTTATACAGCTTTGTAAAATACTTAAGTGGGCTGGAAAGATGGCCATCAGTTAAGTGCTCTTGCTGTTCTTGCAGAGAACCTGGGTTCAATCCCCAGCACCCACACTGGTGCAGTTCCAGGGGACCCAATGCCCTCAGTCCTCCTGGAGCACCTGCACACAGTAGTGCATACAAACTCATGCATGTACACATAGATACATATAAATAAAAACAAGCAAAAAACTTAAAATGTTTAGCACAGGTCCTAGAGGCAGAAGCAGGTGGATGTCCTTGAGTTTGAGGCCAGCCTGATCTATATAGCTATTTCCAGGAAAGCTACATAGAAAAACCTTATATCAAAAGAGACTGTTTCTGTGTGCGAGTTAAGGCAACAGCCATTGACTTTTAGAAGCAGAATTGCTAGCCCGGCTGGAAATCCCAGCGCTCAGGAGGCAGAAACAGGTGAATCTATGAGTTCAAGGCCAACCTGGTAGACAGGGCAAGTTCCAGGACAACTGCTACACAGAGAAACCCTAGTGGGGGACGACGGGGACACAGAACAGCTAAGTCCAGTTGATGAGAATGATATCAGGATTTCCTGGACTGAGAACCTCCACCCCTAGGGATGACACCCTGTCCCAGTCCTTTGAAACCGTAAAGCCACCCCCATTACCTACTGAAATGAGGAAGTGTGTGAACCCTCCATGAAATGAATTCTATATGAACCTACCACCTGCCCTTTTATTTTGTTTGTTTGTTTGTTTGTTTGTTTCCAGTCAGGGTTTCTCTAGCTTTGGGAGCCTGTCCTGCAACTAGCTCTTATAGACCAGGCTGGCCTCGAACTCACAGAGATCTGTCTGCCCCTGCCTCCCGAGTGCTGGGATTAAAGGCGTGCGCCACCACCGCCCGGCCCTTTTATCTTTTTACCTTCCACCCTGGCAAACTTACACCCCAAACTTGTCTCTGACCCCTGAATGCCTTCACTACCACTCCATGACACTCCTCCTTATCTCTCTAAAGCTCTGTTTGTTTTCTTTGGGGGGGGGCTGTTTGTTTTTTAGGGCTTTTTGGTTTTTTTGTTTTGTTTTGTTTTTTTAAGACAGGGTTTCTCTATGAATCCTCCCTGGCTGTCCTGGGACTAACTCTGTAGACCAGTCTGGCTTCGAACTCACAAAGATCCGCCTGCCTCTGCCTCTTGAGTGCTGGGATTAAAGGCGTGTGCCACCACTGCCAGGCACCAAAGCCCTATTTTAAAAAGCTTCTTCACTCCTCAGAACACATACCTGCAAGATCCACACCTCCCTACAACACTTCTCTCCCCTTGCTGCCCATCTGTGTTCCCAACACTAAAACCAGTCCCTAATGTTAGAGTCAAGGGAAGGCTAGATATACGTGCCAATAAACACCGCGTTTTTAACTAGGAAGCAAAAGCTGTCAGATCATTTGAGGCCAGGAGGCCAGGACAACCTTGGCAATATAGCAGAGACTTCATCTCAAAAAGGAGTCCAAGGACATCAGTAATTGTGACACTGCGTAAAAATGGAATGAAGTTGTAGGTGTGCCCTGCAGCCTTCTCCCCTTGCCTCTCAATCCAGTCTTGTGCCTGCGTCCTTGCCATGAGACAAAAAAGGTCAGGCTCTCCCACAAGCATCCAGGGCCCTCCCCATAGTCACACCAGAGATAAAAGACACCTCACAGCCAGCCAGATACCCGAGGAAAGACCCACGATCTGTAAGCCAAAGGCAATCCTGAGTTCTCCAGCTCTATTACAGAGTCGTCCATTCACCGTGAGCCTCAGTTTACCCTTCCCCTCGGTGGAAAAAATGCTCACCTCTCGCTCTCAGAATCACTGGAAATTTCTTCATTCATCTTGCCGCCACCCTTGGATTTGCCTCTGTCCCCAGCAGAGTCGACCTGGAAATAATACGATCCTTTCTTGCTCAAGAGCTTGAGAAAGGCAGTGGCTTTTGGCCCTGGCCAAACGGAAGGCCTTCCAGGATTCGGTGGGTAGAAGAAAGAGGTTGGGGCTGCATCCAGATGGGACCCTGAGCAAAGGGATGGGGCCCTGGGCGAAGGTATGAGCCCCGATGAGTGCCCTGGGATGGAACGATGGCTGTCGCAGTAGCGAAATCGGTTGTGCCCGAGGAAACGCCATGCTCACCTTTCGCCGCCGCTTGCCGGCCCCCGCAGCGTCCCCGGGCCCGGGGGCCGGCTTTGCCCGCTTACGAGTTGCCACGGCGGTGGACATGCTCATCAGGGTGCTGCTACGGCTGAGGGAGAACTCACATGGCAGCTAAACCCCGGCCGCATGGCAAGACCCGGAGCTCTGATAGGTTCCTACGGCGCGGCGGGCCCCGCCTAACGCAGCTCCATTGGACCCTCCGGAAGACCCTGTCACTCCCCCAGTCGTCTATTGGGCCGACCGGTTGGCCACGCCCCCAAAAGCTCGTATAAGCGCCGACGCCGGAGGGACTAGAAAGCAAGTCTCTCTTCCTGTTTCCGGCTTGGGCCTGTGGCGCTTGCGCTCTGCTGCCGCCCGATTTACAGGGAGGGGTGGGGCTAGGAGGCCATTCTTTGTGCTTGAGCCTCAGAACCACTGGAGGGCGACAGAGGTGCAGAGTTCTTCGTTCCCAGAGTGATTCAGTTTTTCCAGTCTGGGGCGGGGACACAAGACTTTTCAGCCAAACTCTAAAACACAGAGAATGGCAAGCCTGGAAAGTAGACAGTATCTAAACTCAGGGTCAAAGTCGGGCAAATAGCGGATATGTGCGGCAAGAGCCTGGTCGAGGCTGCACAAAGGGTGTGTCAGGTCCTGCGGTTTTAGATGTGTCTAGATTAGCGTCCTCTCATCTGTGGCACAGTCCACCAACTTCGGCCGGCCCAGTCTCTGACTCGCCTCACTAGCAGCCAAATAGCTGAAATTCTATAACCCCCTATGCTCTTTCCCCTCCTCTGGTGGTTGCTGGGAAATCCCTACCGTAAGAGAAGCAGAAGACTCGAAGAGGGTCACCAGAAAAAAGCCCGGACTTGGAACTTGTTTCTTGGGTGGTGCACTCAGCATTCCTGATACCAGGCTTTGTGGGTGACAGCCACCTCTTCCAGGGTCCTGTTTCTTTTGGGTGAGTGTCCTGTGGCCCTTCCCTGGAGTCCTCTGCGGGGCAGGGAAGGGTGGGTAAAAGTGATTTATCTCTGGCAGTTGAAGGTCACTTATCTGAGACCTTGGCTAGCACCCCTGAACTGTTAGGAAGAGGCTTCTATACCTCAGCTCTAGAGGAGTAGATCTGGCTGCCAAAGTGCTGCTTGTAGCGCCCTGCCCTCGCCCACCTCCCAACCCCCATCGCTCAGAAGATTCAGTCAGCAGTATTGCCAGATCCACGCTTCCTGACAGGAGGAAGAAATGCTCTAGGAAAGGAAGATGCCAACAAGTGGGAGTGGCTAGTCTGCTTTCACTTTTTCTATTACCTTAGGGCACGCAGGAGAGCCTGAGAAGGTAGGGATCCAACTTCTTCCTAGCCCAGGGTGGGCAGACTGGGCAGGCTTTAGCCTTGCCCTTGCTACCTGGGGAGAGAGCATATCTGAGGTACAAAGTGCAGTTTTAGAAATGTGGATTTGTGTAGCAAGAAGTAAGAGGAGGCCAGCCTCTTAAAACGCCAGCCTGAACACTCCCCACCCCTCACCCCAGGATAGCCATGGCTCCAAAACGAAAGTCTTCAGTGCAGGCTGAGGGCTCCAAGAAGAGGCGACAGGGGACAGGGGAGGAGGACAGTTTCCGTTCCACCGCCGAGGCTCTCAGAGCAGCTCCTGCAGACCAGCGCATCATCCGTGTGGACCCCGCATGCCCACTCAGCCACAGTCCCAAAACTCAGGTGAGCTCCACCCATGTTCGGGCCACAACCTTCTCCTCCTTGGGGGGTCTCCATTCTAGCCCAGCAGCTCAAAGTCTAAGTAAGCTAGGGATTGCTTACATGTCTTCTTAAGACCACGGAGGTGGACTGTATTCTATCAGATCAAGGTGTGTCATGTCTGACCACCAGACAAGGGAGTTGCCTCTTGCATCACACTCAAGGATGGGGTCTGACTCAGTTTCCCCAGAACTCACCAGTGCTCCCTCAAACTCAGCCCTCAGGGCAGAGCCAGGTCTCTTTCAGATTCCCCCACCCAGGAAACAGATGTGTGTTCTCCAAACTCCCTCTCCCATAGCAGACCTTAGTCAAATCCAGTCAGACTGTGTCCCCAACGGCACAGTCATCATACCAAATGCCAAAATAGAACCTCTTGTGATGTCCACCAGTATGCCCAGCCCAGCCCATGCCCAGCCCAGCTGCCCTCCCGACTCGCCCCACACAGGTCCACGAGGACTATGACTGTACCCTGAACCAGACCAACATCGGCAACAACAATAACAAGTTCTACATCATCCAGCTGCTGGAGGAGGACGGTCGCTTCTTCTGCTGGAACCGCTGGGGCCGGGTGGTGAGTGACCCTTTACCAGTGTGCCTTCCTCTGCACACACTTCAAGAGTCCCCAAAGAGCCACTGTTGCTGGCTGTCCCACTTCACCTTCCGCCGCTGAGAGGCAACCAGCCTAGCCCAAGGCCAGCACACATTTCTGATGGGCACACCCCTGAAAGTTGTCACTTACAGGGAGAGGTGGGCCAGACCAAGATGAACCCCTTCACCTGCCTGGAACATGCAAAGAAGGACTTTGAGAAGAAATTTCGGGAGAAGACTAAGAACAAATGGGAGGAGAGGGAACACTTTGTGGCCCATCCCAACAAGTACACACTTATCGAAGTGCAGGGAGAGGCGGAGACTCAAGAAGCTGTAATGAAGGTGACAAGGGTAGTGTAATGAAGGGCAGTGGGGGCAGAGGGAAGGGACTGCCTGCTTGCCTGGCAGTGTACACTCAAATACTGGCCTCTTTCTCTGGCCTCAGCCTGGGCCTTTACAATGTCCTGCCCTTCCCCCGTGTGAGCATCCTGCCCAGCTGCTCCTGCCCACACGGGCTTTCTCTCCGCAGGTGGATGGAGGCCCGGTGAGGACTGTGGTTAAGCCCTGCTCCCTGGACCCTGCCACTCAGAAGCTCATCACCAACATCTTCAGCAAAGAGATGTTCAAGAACGCGATGACCCTCATGAACCTTGGTGTGAAGAGGGGGCTCTGAGAGGGGTGGCAGGGCCCTGATATCAGGGGGTGCAGGACTGAGACTATCCCTTCATCCCCCAGATGTGAAGAAGATGCCCTTGGGAAAGCTGAGCAAGCAGCAGATTGCACGGGGCTTTGAGGTCTTGGAAACTCTAGAGGAGGCCATTAAAAACCCCACTGGTGGTGGTCAGAGCCTGGAGGAACTGTCCTCCCGTTTCTACACTGTCATCCCACACAACTTTGGCCGCAACCGGCCTCCGCTCATCAGCTCCCCTGAGATCCTTCAGGCCAAGAAGGACATGCTGCTGGTGAGGCCTGGCGGGCCCTGAGGATACCAGACAGACTGGGCAAAGAGGAGAGGAGCAGATGGTCATGGGCTCCAGGTTACAACGGGCAGGCTGAGGGCCAAGAGAGGAGAAAGCCAGACAGAGAGATGGGGTGGGGACAGGCAGGTGTGGTGTCTGTCACATGGGAGAGGCTGGAGGTGGAAGTGGAAGCCAGGAGGCAGACAAGCTCCCACGTTCATTATCTTAGGTGCTGGCAGACATCGAGCTGGCCCAGACCTTGCAGGCAGCCACTGGGGAGGAGGAGAAACTGGAAGAAGTGCCACATCAACTGGACAGGGACTACCAGCTCCTCAGGTGCCAGCTTCAACTGCTGGACAGTGGGGGGCCCGAGTACAAGGTGAGCTCTGCCCACCTGCCCTTGAGGTACCTGGGAGCCCTGGTTCTCAGCATTCTCTCCTGCATGCCCAGGCCTAAGGAGAGCTGTAGAGTGGGAGACCACAGGGCACTGGTCCCCGAGTCTCCCAACCTTGGTCACCAGGCTCTGCTCTCCCCAGGCAATACAGACCTACCTGGAACAGACTGGTGACAACTACAGATGCCCAACTCTGCAACATGTTTGGAAAGTGAACAGAGAAGGGGAGGTAAGGGGTATTCAGCCCCTATATCACCACCCTGTCCCTTAGGGGACAACATTTACTTACCTGCCCCTTGCTAAGTTGGCTCAAAATCTCTGATCTGTTTCCACCAGGCCTAGTGTATGCCAGCTACCTGTGGGGCCCTCAGCTTTGGTCATGCCATCCAAGAGAGGGAGGGACACATGAGCCCTCATGTGACATTCTCATAACCATTTTCTACTTTTCCCCACTCAGGGAGACAGGTTCAAGGCCCACTCTAAACTGAACAACCGGAGGCTGCTGTGGCACGGCACCAATGTGGCCGTGGTGGCTGCTATCCTCACCAGTGGTCTCCGAATCATGCCACACTCCGGTGGCCGTGTTGGCAAGGGTATCTACTTTGCCTCGGAGAACAGCAAGTCTGCTGGCTATGGTGAGGTTCCCCTGGGTCAAGACCTGGGTTTGGGGTGGAGGCACAAAGATAGACTGGGCCCAATCCTGAGGGAGGAATCCTGAAAATATTACTGACCTGAGTACACAGTGAGATGCCCTAAGGCTCGAAAACTCAAGCACCTGGCAGTCAGGGACAATGTCATCCTGGAAGAGGGGAGGCAGAAAGGATGAGAGCAGCAAACAGACTCTAAACAGTAAAAGAGAAATCGTGACAGAGAGGGGAGAAGGCTGTGTGCGCCAAGCCTTGCCAGTGTGTTCTGTGCGGAAGGAGGGGCAGGGACACGGGACCAGAAAGCCACAGAGAACCCATGTGGATGTGCACACTGAAGAATCTCAGTGGCTTCAGCAGTGAAGTGGATGGCAGAGGGATGGAGGGTGGGTTCTGTCTCTCTCTGCCTCTCTGCCTCTCTGATTCTGTCTGTCCCTGTCTGTGTGTCTCTCTCTCCCTCCGTAAACACTGGCCCTGGCTCCAGGGCTACAGAACTGAGATGAGAGAACCCGTGAGCAGAGGGTGTGAGGCAGTAGTATGGCAGCATGTGGCAGAAGGTCAAAGGCATCTCCAGGGACTTCCAAATTCATGGTCAGGGTGTCCTCATTTAAGTGACCTCACCAGCCCAGGCTGAACACATCCCTGGAGGCTGCCATCACCTGCCAGGCCAAGAAAGCAAGGTTTTAACCAAGAACAGATGGGGCTGTAGTTCTTGGTGGACAAAGAGGTCTACCAAGAGGACAGGGGACCCCAAAAAAGACGGGCTGGCAGGGGTGAGGGTACTCAGAAGAGCCTATTAAGAGTCCATGGTGGAGCCTGAGGGATGCCAATGACAAAGTGAACAAAGTAGGTCAGGGAGAGGTGCCCCTTCCCAGCTCCCAGGCTGGGGTACCATCACTGATTCATTAGCGGAGAGCCTGTGGGAGGTGGGGGAAGGGAATGGGAGGGACAGGGAGACAACTGAAGTGGGAGGGAGCAGGCCGGGATGAGGGGTGCTGGAAGGTGGCTAGTGTTTCCTGAGCTGCAGAACTGGCACAGACAGCATTGCCACTGCAGGAAAGAGTTGGCCTGGGGCCTGAGCTGCTTCCTCCTGCCATGAGCCTCTTTTGTCCTCTTAAGTTATTCCCATGCATTGTGGGGACCACCAGGTGGGCTACATGTTCCTGGGCGAGGTGGCCCTAGGCAAAGAGCACCACATCACCATCGATGATCCCAGCTTGAAGAGTCCACCCCCTGGCTTTGACAGTGTCATCGCCCGAGGCAAAACAGAGCCTGGTGAGCCCCAGATATTGGGTGGGTCTATAGATAAAGGTGGGGTTGACATAAGGGACTGGGGACATCCTCAGACGACAAGGAGAGTAGACCGTAGAGACAAAAACATACAGTCTTCCTGGGGGAACTGATTCCCCCAGCTGTCCAACAAACACCCACTGAGTCAACAAATCCCTCCAGGGTGTCGAGAGGACTGAAAAAGTCATGTCATCAACAAGCATTAGCCTGGGGATTACAGGGGGGAAATGGGGATAAAGTGGCACTCCCTGTAGCAGGTGGCAAGTCACAAGGAACAAGACATAGGTAGCACTAGGCACCAGTGACCCCTTGGCAATCTATCCCTTACAGATCCCACCCAGGACATTGAACTAGAGCTGGACGGGCAGCAGGTAGTGGTCCCTCAAGGCCGACCCGTGCCGTGCCCATCGTTCCAAAGCTCCAGCTTCAGCCAGAGTGAATACCTCATATACAAGGAGAGCCAGTGTCGCCTGCGCTATCTGCTGGAGATTCACCTCTGAGTGGCTGGCCCTCCCAATGTCCTGCTAGACTGGGCCATGATCTTGATCACTCTCCTCAGCCTGGCTCCCATATTTCCTGTGGCCTCCCAAGAATATAATACATGCCAGGCACACTGGCACACACCTATAGTCTCATCTATTCAGGAGGCAGAGGCAAGAAAAGCACTACCCTGAGAGCTGGGGCCCAGCCTGGGCTACATAGTAGGACATGTCTAAAATGAAAATTACAATCATGAGGCTAAATAGTGAGTTCCAGGCTAGCCCAAGCTACAGAGTATGACCCTGCCTCAAAATATGAAAGTCAATGTTCTGTCAATCATGTATAATCATGCACTTAGTATAGTCATATACTCTAAGATTGTATAGCCTAATGACAGTTGTCATCTCACTCTGTGTAAACCATCTACACACACTGACAGAATCACATAGTGGCATGTTCATGAGATGTGTCACCATCATGAAGTAAAAATGGCTGTTCATTGTCATTATCTGTAGTCATTGTGTGCACAATAGACTCAAACCCATTTCTCCTGTCTGAATTTTGTATGTGCATCTTCCTAAGCCCCTTTTCGCTTTACATCTACAAGTTCAATTTATATATATATATAATTTTATATGCATTGGTGTTTTGTCTGCACACATGTCCATGTGAGGGTGTTGGATCCCCTGGAACAAGATTTACAGACAGTTGTGAGCTGCCATGTGGGTGCTAGGAATTGAACCTGGATCCTTCGGAAGAGCAGCCAGTGCTCTTAAATGCTGGGCCATCTCTCCAGCCCCTGAGTTCAACAGTTTTGGGTTCCATATGTTAATGACATCTTGTGATCTTTGTTTTCTGTGTCTGGTTAACTTAACGTAATGTCCTGCAGTTTCCCCCATGTTGCTTCAAACCACAGCACTTCCCTCTGTTTTTAAGGCTGTGTAGTGTTCCACTATATGTTCACACCAGTTTCTTTGCCTAGTCACCTGTCCAGGGACACTCAAGGTGATTTGTATCTTAGCTATTGTGAACAGTGCTGAAAAAAGAAATCCACCTACTGGTTTCATTCCCTTTGGAATCGTGTGATTGCTGGATCCATCTCACCCCTTCTGCCAGGCCCCCCTGTATCTCAAAAACTGTTTCCTAGTAATCTCAAATGGTCGTGGCTGTGGGCCCAGAACCTTGCCTCCTAAAGTGATATTGAAAGGGGCACAGACTAAAATGGGTTGGGCCCCACCTCTAACCTGATTCATGCACTCTGCCAACTGAGTTACATCTCCAGGCCACTTGGGGATTTTCTTATATTTTATCTCAGTTTTTGTGGTTGGGGACTGAAGAGAGCCTGGGGAAGTGTTCCAGCACTGAGCTACATTGTAGCCTCACAGGCAGCTTTATTAAGCATGAGCCCTTAGCCTCAGCCTGCTGTATGAAACAGTGGCCACAGGCTTCCTCTCTCTCCATGGTGGCCCTACACATGGCAGCTCCAGCTGTACACCGAGAAGTGTGTGCTCACATGAGCTAATAATGGCCACGCCCACTCTGGCCCACTCAAGGCTATCCTTGTAGCATCCATCTCTTCTAATAACTAAGCATCCAAAGATGAGCATCACCACCAACTCAGAAACTGTCATTTGGAAACCCACCTGATTCTGTCTCCTTAGCTTAAACATTGCCAGGTAAACCAAGCATCACTGTGTGTCTATCTCACCTCTGGACATTAAAAACAAGCTGAGTTTGTATCAGAGGGGCACAGCTCTCAATCCTCATAGATTAACAGCTATCACCTGGATATCCCCGTCCTAGCCTAGGTGCAAGTCCCAGAAAGCAAGGTCAAGATCCCCTCTGTGAGTTGTATGTTGCTTTCTGTTGTATCTCTTTTAATCAGAAAATGTTCCTCAACCATTTTTCCATTCATAACATTAACTTTTTTGGAGATGGGGGAATCTTGCTATGTAGCCTAGGCTACCCTTGAACTCTTGATCCTTCTGCCTCATCCTTCCAAGCGCTGGGATTGCAGGTGTGTGTCATCACACCCAGCTCATTTTGACATTCAGAAGAATACAGGACAGTTGTTTCATATAATATCTTGTTATTACATTTTATGTGTATGGATGTCTTGCTTGCATGTATGACTCTGTACCATTTGTGTGCCTAATGCCCACAAGGACCAGAAGAGGGCACCAGATCCCCTGGTACTGGAATTACAGATGGTTGTGAGCTGCAGAGTGTTAAGCTTGGCAACCTGAGTTTGAGCCCCAGAACCCACGTAAAGGTATATGGCCGCCACACGTATGCCACAGCACCCCAACACATCCTCACAATAATAATAAATCAAATGGGAGGCCCTTCCTGTCCCTCTCCTCATTCCCACTCATCTGCTGGAGTGAGCCCACTGCATTCAGCTGTGGTTTATCCTCCTTGCACTCCTCTGCAGATTTACACAGACATATACACTCACTACAAAGAATTCTGGTTTTTTAATGCAGGGTCTCACTATGTGGCCACTATGGTCATTATGTACAGCAGGCTGGCCTTGAACTCACAGAGACCTTCTTGCCTCTGTCTCCAAAGTGCTGGGATTAAAGGCGCACCCCACCACGCCTGACATCTATTTTTTTTTTTCATGAGCTATAGTGATTTGGGAGGAAGTATGCACCCACCAACCTACCATAGTTCCCACCCCTTCACTGTCCTCTCTAGACTCCTTTTCTCCTTTGCTGTTCTCATGGACCCTGCTGAGCTCTCCCTGGGCTGTGGCGGTCCAAGAGGTTGCCCCACACTGGCATGCCTGGCAGGGCAGGAGGCAGAGGAATGAGCAGTTGGCTTTTCCCACCCTCTGATTGAAAACCTCAAAGATTCAGCTTCACCCCGTAGAGGAGGCAAAAGCCACATCCAAGCTCTGCCCAAGAATGGAATGGGATGTCAATGTGGACCGAGCTCTAGGAAGCAGGGGACCAGCGCTCCAGCTGTATGCTCTGAAGCACATGCCTCCCTCTCTGGGCCCAACCGTCTCATCTGAGTGATGGAAAATGTGACCTATCAATTCCATCATGGAATGAGTCACAGTAAGAGGCTGGAGCTGAAGTGATACTGCCCTTGTTCTTGTGATGACCTTGGAGGCACTGGTCCAAGCAAGAGGCAGACAAGGCCCAGTAAAAGAGGCTTCAAAGCCACATACGTCTATATGAAACAGAATATCAGTAAAGGAAATGCCTGCAAGAGCACTAACGCAGGGTAAAAGGATTACTGTGAGCCGAAGCTGGAATGCTTTTAGAAGAGATGGTCGAGGCAGGCCTCTCTTGTGAGTAGAAACCGGAAATAAATAAATGACAGAAGAAAAATTAGATAGAAGGTGAGGGGGCACTGTAGAGATGGCCCAGTGGTTAAGAGCACTGACTGTACTTCCAGAGGACCCGGGTTCAATTTCCAGCACCCACATGGCAGCTCACAACTGTAACTCCAGTTTCAGGGGATCTGACACCCTCACACCAATGCACATGAAACCAAATTAAATAAATTATGAAAAAAGATCCGGCAGCATATGCCTGGGATCCTAGCACTCAGGGGATGAAGGCAGTAGGATTAGAAATTTAAGGTCACTGGGCGGTGGTGGCACACACCTTTAGTCCCAGCATTTGGGAGGCAGAGGCAGGCAGATCTCAGTGAGATCAAGGTCAGCCTGGTCTACATAGTGAGTTCCAGGACAGCCAGGACTGTTACACAGAGAAACCCTGTTTTGAAAATAACAATAACAACAACAAAAAAAAATAGAATAGAAAATTTTTTAAAAAGGAAACTTAAGGTCATCCTTAGCACCTGATGAGTGTGAGGCCAGCCTACACTGTATTAAATCCTGCCTCAAAAATAGTAAATACACAAATAAATCACAGTAAAGCAAGAAGCGAGTCATGGGCCGGCAGAGGGAGCAGTCATGCAAAGATCCTGGAGAGCAGTTTGCCAGGTGAGAGGCACACACATGCCTGCTGTGCCCAGAAGCATGATGGGTAAGAAGGAGGAAAGGTGGGAGGTGGGCAGAACACAGCTGGTGGAGGCCACCTTACTGCACAGTGATGGTGATAGGTAGGTCTTTGAGGGAAAGAAACAGGTTTAATGATGTCACCTGATTTATTTTTAAAAGGGTCCATTTTAGCCACTGCTAAGAGTGGACTGTAGGGAACGAGTTGGAACAATCCAGCCAGCAAGGCAGGAATTACACTAGATAATGGAGACCCTGGGAACTGGATAGAGAGAAAGAACAGAAACTGTCAAACAGGAGATGATGAGGAAGTCATCACCTCCCACCATCTGGAGCCTTGAGGGATAACAGGAGGAGACAGTGATGGGTTCATCCAGTCAGGTCATCTTGCAAGAACAAGAGCGCAGAGAAGGCTCCATGAAGGAAGCCAAAGGAACAGGGCGAGAAGCTGTCTTCCACAGAGGGCTATAGAGGCCCAGGCTACAGCACCAAAGGGAGAGCACCCTGGCTTCCTCCTGCCTCCCACTCTCCAGTTTTCTGCTCATTTAACTTCCATTGGCTGGATATTCCTCCAGAAGCCTGGGGAGGACAGGGTAGGTAGAGGTACGCAGAGTGGGGAAGGAGCCTAAGGGCAAATCAGAGGAGCAGCTTGGGGTGCAGAAGCAAAGGCCAGGCCAGTTAGAAGGATGCTGCGGTGCTCTGGGAGGGGACAGCAGTAGTGGCAGGGAGGTACAGCGATAAGATTGAGATGAGATGAGATGTGCATGGATTCCCATGATCTTGGTGTTCAAGGAAGGAGGCACTTCATTCAGACACCTAATAGGTTCTCCTTGTCTAGGTAGGTTTTGCCTTGGGTGATTGTAATCTGATCATGTGCCCCACTGGAGTTCAGGGCTTTCCTTGAGCCACCTAACAGGTGGGAGTGGGGGGTGGGGAGTGGGGGGAGTGGTGAATAGGAATGACTCTGACTGGCCATGACTAAGGGTTTCGTGTTTGTTTGTTTTGTTTTTCCGAGACAGGCTTTCCTGTGTGAACAGCCCAGGCTGTCCCAGAACTCACTTTGTAGACCAGGCTGACTTGGAACACACAGAGAGATCCGCCTGCCTCTACCTCCAGAGTGCTGGGATTAAAGGTGTGTACTACCACTGCCCTGCCAGACTGACTTTTATGTGGAGAGCTTATTTACTCAAGCGGCACGTTCTGAGGCTGGGAAGAGGTAGCTTCCTAAAGCACGCGCAGGGTACTTTTTAGAAGAGAGCTGGCTTGCCAGCAGTGAAAGTACTATACCAAACAAGCATCCATTTTTTGCTAAGGCCTCTCCACGTCCATTCCACAAGGTGAGATGTAAGGTAAACTGGCTGAGCAGCCACTCCGTGCCATGCCCTGAGAATTTATTCTCCTTCCCTCAGAACTCCTGGGCGTGGGGAGGGAGGATCCAAACAAACCTAAAAGTTTTCCTGACTGACTCCTCGAGAAAAGTACTGCCTGGCCTAACTACCCCCACGTCCGTCCGTCTGTCCATGCGCCCCACCCCACCCCTCACAAAGCAGGGAAGGGTCTAGGTTCAGTAAGCTGTACCCTTGGGCAGTTTCACAGAAGAGCCTCCAGTCTCCAGCTGGCAGCTGCTAGGACCAAGGGGGCTGGCGCCAGGCCCTGCCCCTCCCTTACTAGCTGTGTGTATCTCCAAAGGACAGCATCAGAGTGACAGCCGGTACCGTCTCCGCAAAGTCTGAGTTGCTGGAGCTGGGCTAGGGCAGGGGGAGAAAGCCGAGCCAGGCTCAGCCTTGCATCCACCCATAGGGCCCACCAAAACCCAGAAGAAGATCGCAGCCTGGGCGTCGGAGTCACCTCCTGGGCAGCCTACGAGGTGAGGGGCCCTGAGGAGCATGGGACAGGTTATGGGACTCCTAGAGCTGGAGGCTCCATTTCGCTCTCCCCATAGCAACCCCAGAGAAGCCTGAGCGCTCAGATGGCTAACAACACGGGGATAAGCGCCACCGAACTCGTGGGCTCGGTGGGGTTGATCCTGGCGATCCTCGTAGAGGTGGGGGCCGTGCTGGGCAATGGCACGCTACTCGTGGTGGTGCTGCGCACTCCCGGGCTGCAAGATGCCTTCTACCTGGCGCACCTGTGCGTTGTGGACCTGCTGGCAGCCGCCTCCATCATGCCGCTGGGCCTGCTGGCCGGGCCGCCCGGGCTGGGCAGTGTGCCCCTGGACCCCTCATCATGCCGGGCGGCACGCTTCCTCTCGGCGGCTCTGCTCCCCGCCTGCACGCTCGGCGTGGCCGCGCTCGGCCTGGCGCGCTACCGTCTCATAGTGCACCCGCTGCGGCCAGGCGCGCGCCCGGCGCCAGCGCTGGTGCTCACCGCGGTGTGGGCGGCGGCCGCGCTCCTGGGAGCGCTCTCTTTGCTTGGGCCACCTCCCGCGCCACCTCCGGCTCCCGCTCGCTGCTCCGTCCTGGCCGGAGGACTCGGACCCTTCCGGCCGCTCTGGGCGCTGCTGGCCTTCGCGCTGCCTGCCCTGCTGCTGCTGGCCGCCTACGGTAGCATCTTCCTGGTGGCGCGGCGCGCCGCCCTCCAACCCCCGCGAGGGACCCGGCTCCGCTCCGACTCTCTGGACAGCCGCCTCTCCTTCTTGCCATCCCTCCGGCCACGTCTACCGGGGGGCAAGGCGGCCCTGGCCCCAGCCCTGGCCTTGGGCCAGTTTGCAGCCTGCTGGCTGCCTTATGGCTGCGCGTGCTTGGCACCCGCGGCGCGCGCTGCAGCAGCCGAGGCGGCTGTCACCTGGGTAGCCTACTCCGCCTTCGCGGCTCACCCCTTCCTCTATGGCCTGCTGCAGCGCCCGGTGCGCTTGGCGCTGGGCCGCCTCACTCGCCGGGCACTGCCTCGGCCCCCGAAAGTCTGCATGCCGCAGGCCTGGCACCCACGGACACTCCTTCAGCGCCTCCAGGGGCTTCGCAAGGACCCTGCCCTGGGCCCTTCCGAGGCACCAGAACAGACCCCAGAATTGGCAGGACAGAACTCAAGTGTGCCAGAAGCCACTTGAGAGATTTCTCCTGGACTGGAGAAAGGAAGGTGGGACCAGAGGGCCACATCTACCCCCTGCACAGGTCGTGGCAGGTACTCTGCCCGGACTGCTGACTCTGAAACGGGAGAGAGGGTGGTACTTAACTTAGTCTAGTGAGGTTTCTCAGGAACCTGATTCTGAGCCCAATACTACCTGTGTTCCTTTCCTGGGGCCTCGGTTTTCCCATCTGTACCCTGTACCATCTTCTAAGGACCCCTCCAGTGTAGTGTAGGCTTTTTAAATTCATGGGTACTCCCTGGCCCAAAGGGGAGAAATGCAGGCATGGTCACAGAGAGAAGGGTCCTAAGAGCTCACAGCCAAAGGATGAGGGTCCGGGTTACAGCCACAGCAGGAGGAACCAGTGGAGAGACATTCAGAAGATATCCCTGTCATCTGTGCCATGGAGACGTCGGACAGTTGGACTCAAACTCATTACTCAGATGGCTCAGCAAACAGCCCGATTTGGTACTGAAGACAGGAGACTGAACACATGACCCCTGAAAGGGTCCTGTGATTTCATCCCAGAACTGACGTGTGGAAGGGGCTATAGATCAACTGGGACTGGATTCACAGATTGGGGTTCTTCGGGGTTCCGGCTACACCCTTCCCCTGGAAGTTTTGTCACCCCAACAGCAGTATTATTTCATGGCTTTCTGGTCGCTGAGAATATTTATTCAAAAACAGGGATTGAAAAAACTGTACAGAGAATCTGCTGCTGAGACCTGGGCCCCTGCCCCAGGCCACTCCCCTGGCAATAGGCAGAGCCCTCTCTTTGGGTTGCCCCCTGACAAGCCCAGCCAGTCTATTCCAGTCAAAAGGGTATCAGTGGAAGCAGCAGAATCTGCAGGGGATGAAGAGAAGCTTGGCCCCAGCCACCCCTCACTCTCCTCCAGTTCCCATGGGGGCAGTAGGCCAAAGGCCCAAAGGGATGGAGGACATGAGTAGCCTCCCACCTCAGGGCACTAGAGAGGCCCCGGCCATTCCCGGCATCCAAGCATAGGTCTGAAGGGGTGGAGCCCCTGCTCTTGGGCTGCCATGGTTCCTAGAACCCAGGGCCAGAAACTGTCCCCTCTCTGAGGAGGAACTCCAAAGATGGAGCAGGGTAGGGGGTGCATCCATGCGTCTGGCATTACTGGAGCTTGAGACCCCATGGTAGAGTCTCCTTGGGCAGGAAGGACGTGGAGGCAGCCCCTGCTGGCGGTCCTGCCTGCCCCGGCCTGGGCCTCAGCCGGCCTCAGTAGGGGGAGAATTTCTGCCGTTCAGCTTTCTTGCTCCCATTGGCCGCTGCCATCTTGGCAGTGTAGGCCGCCAAGCCCGGCGGTGGCCCTGGGGAAGCAGGTGGTAGAGCCAAGAAGGGCACAGGCTTGAGGCCGATGAAGTTGGAGAGGGAGATGGCATAAGGTGTGCCCAGCAGGCCTGGGGGAGCTGTGGGCAGGGCCGTCAGGGGTGGCGAGAAAGGGGTGGGCAGGTCTGCGGGGGCTGAGCCAGGTGTCCCCCCAGAGGTAGACTTGGCCGTCTCTAGACTGGAGAGAGGGACACAGAGGGGAGATGAAGGAAAAGGTGGGGATGAGACAGGGGCCATGAGGTTAGCCAAAAGATGGGAGGGGAGTAGACTGGAGAACAGTGGTATGGGGTGGGTGTGTTTCGGGCAAGAATAGGAAAGGTACAAAGGCAGGGTGGGTAGAAAATACAAGCAGATATAACTTGGGGTAAGAAGAAAACTAGGAAGGACCCAGGAAAAACCAACAGTGGGGAGACAGGACATGAGGGGTGGATACAGGAATAGTAAATGAGGCAACATGAATGGCTAGGTAGAATACCACAGGGAAAAAGATAGGGGCTGAGGAGCAGCAGGGGATTGGTCCAGAAAGACAGGAGGTTAGCCCTTCCTTCCCACCTGTGCTCTCCCATAGCCCACCCCATGCTCACCAGGCAGTGATGAGGTACTGAGCCAGGGCAATGGAGACGGGTGAGCCAGTGATGGTCACATGCCGCTCCCCAGCACCCTCTGCTTGGTTCCCAATCTTAATATGTGCCCCTGACATCTGCCGGATCTCGCTGATCTTGCTGCCCTGGCGTCCGATCACACAGCCAATCAACTAGGGGGAAGGCAAAATTTAACCCTGAGCAAGGTCTAGCTCCCTCCCCAGGATCCCTTCACCACCCTCCAGCTCCCACTTCTGCTCACATCATTGGGAACCAGGAACTCCTGCGAGCTGGTCTGTGTGCTGGGATCCAGTCCTGAGGCAGAAGAAAAGGACTGAGCGTGGTTCTTGTTTTCTATGGGCCTCCCACATCCACTGCAAGGGATGCCCAGCCCCTCCTGCCTCCTTTAGCGGGAACTGCTTACCTGGCACCACACTGGGTGAGGCAAAGGGAACTGCGTGGCCTGAGAGCTGCTGGAGCTTGGTGACCTAGGCCAGAGAACAGGGTCAGAGGTTAGAGGGGGCAATCCAGGAAGGGGTGTCTCAGGCTGTGGGTCACTCACCTCTGCAGGGGCCACTGCTCCATACTGACCCTGGACAGAGAAACCCTGTGGGGCAAAATGGTCGAAAAGGGAGCTGCTGTGACAGGCCAGATAATTTGGCTAGATCACTCCCTGTGCCCTCTGAAGACACCCCCAATTCTCTAGTCCACTCCCTCCTCCACCTTGATCCCCCTTCTCCAGTAAGGCTCCTAGCCTCTCCTGATGCTACCCTCACCTGGTTGGCGGAGAGCAGGACAGTACCTAGGGAGAGGCTTGGATGATATGGGATAGTGGCTCCTTTGGGTGGGGACTAGAAGACACAAATTGAAAAGCTTTGTCAAGATCAGGCCTCCCCAAGAATCCAACGGTCTTAAGGCATTCCCATGGCTTCCATGAAAATGTATCCCAGAGTGCCTTAAGCTTATAATCAGTCCATGGCTGTAGCTCTGCCTGCCCCACCCCTCCTGATGTTACAGCCATAAGATCTGGATAGTGACAAGCACTTGGAGCCCTCTCCTGCCCTCCCCCTGGCTGCCCACCCCCAACCCCCCATCCCACCCCCGACTCTGGGAAGCACCTCCAGAATAACAGCACATATCTGGCGCACACACAGGATGATGGCATCAGGCACCCCAGACACGGTGACAGCACGCTCTGTGGAATTGGGGAGCAGGTCCCCTGCTACCTGCACCTGGGCTCCTGTAGTCTACAAATAGAAAATAGTACCCACTTCTGTTGACTCCAATAGCCAAGAGAAAGGCACCTCCGGAGCTCTAGTTCCCTCTCCCATTGATGGGTAGAAGACATACGCCCATGGGGACACCCATGGGTGGTCTCTCTCTGCTCACCTCTCGGATCTCCTTGATTTTGGTGCCTGCCTTCCCAATCAGTGATCCACACTGGCTGGCAGGGATGACAAGGCGCAAGGTCACTGGAGGTCTGGAGACACTGCCACCATTTGCAGGAGCAGCACAAAGGTCCTGGGGCAGAGAGACAGTGAGTCGGCCAGGTATGCCCCTGCTACTCCCCCACCCTCCCTCAAGTACTTTCCTGAAGAGAGCTAGGGAGAATGCCTCCTTCCTAGACCTCCTCCAAGAGAGCATGGCCTTGGACTTGACCTTCCCTCCCCCATAGCCACTATCTGGAGACAGGGTCAGGTTTCTCACAGGCAACCACCCTCAGACTCCCACCCCAGTTAGGCACGAACCTCATCCAGCTTGAAGGCAATCATGGAGACGGCGTGGAAGACGGCGGCTGTAGAACCGGTGATGGTAGTAATCCGCTCAGGGCAGGAGCCCTCAGAGATGGTTATCCTGGCACTGCTCTGCGGGTGTAGGACAAGCGCCGGGCAGCAGGCATCCTCCCCACTGTGGTGCCAGGGATCTGTCTGCCTGCCCCACTCACTAGAAACTGGCATTCTTCTGGGCACTCAGTTATCCCAGGTGCGGTGATTCAGAGGAAAGGATGGCCACCTCCCTTCCCTTCAACATCAGGGCCCTGGGCTCCTCCCCTGACCCCATCTTTACCTGCTCCCGGATTCTCTTTACAGTCTCTCCCTTCTGTGGAAGACAAAAACCAAGATTCCTAAATGGTCGCCCCTTAACCAGGACTGAGGCTCAAGTTGAGGGGAACATACAGAGCAGAACTGGACACCTACCTTCCCAATGATGCTGCCCACTTCCTGTAGAGATAAAAAGAGTGGACTCAGATGGGTATGAGTGCCCCAGGCTCAGCTCCTCCTGTCGCTCAGGCAGGGAAGCAGCGCGGTGCCCCAGGGCGCTGCCAGCCCCACCCACTCACCTTCCCGTGCATCAACATCCGCAGCGTGAGGGTGATGCTAAGCTCTGGCTCCTCCTCCAGCCCCGCATCTGAACTGCTCATTCTGTCAGGCGGGGCTGGGGCCACAGCGGCCTGGGAGTGTGTCCACGCTGTGGCTCAGCTGGCTCTGGACAGGGCAGTAGAAAAAAGAGTCTGAGAGGAGCCCTAGTTACCCTGCCACTGCACTTACATGGGGACCGCAGAGCCAGGCCAGCCAAACTCAAAGAGAAGGGAGATAGCCTGGGCCTTGAGTTCTAAGTGTCCTTCTGACAGGTGTATTTGTGCGCTTCTTCCTGGCCATGTAATCCTGGTCACTGAGGCCTTCTGGGCCTCAGTCATCCAACCTGGAAAACAATTACCAAATCCTATCCTCTAAATTTACAAGAGTTTAAAAAAATGCGACAATCTTATGACAGATACCCAATTTCCCTTCCTCCCAAGTCTTGGAAAGATGGCAGGGGATTAGAGCTCACTGGCTAAATGCTTGTCTAGAACATGTGGTCCTAGCTCTGGTACCAGAATGGGAGGAGAGGGAGTTAATGAAGAGGTCTGGACGGCTATGAGAAACCACAGGATGGCTTCCTCCCTCACTTGGAAGGGAAGATCTCTGTAGATTGAGCCTCCACTCTGGAATCAAGGATAAAACCTTACTCTGGGCCAGGCACAGTAGCACAGGCCTATAAACCCAGGATGTACCCAGGCTAAGGCAGGAGGCTCTCATCCAAGGGTAGCCTTGGCTATGTAGTGAGACCCTACTTCAAAAAAGGAAAGAGAAGTTTACCCTAAATATGAGGTACCTGCTTCCAGATGCCAGGGCTGGCTGGCTGGCTTAACAATGGTGAAGAAGAGGCCAAAGAGGAAGCTAAAGCCTAGCAAAGGTTTGGGACAGGAGGCCCACGACTCGGGGTCATTAGAGGAGAAGGTCACTGCAGACAACATGAGGCATGATCCACTCAATAATGACATGGGGTAAAGGTAGGCTCTCTACAGTGGTATTTCTGATCTCTTTCCTATGTTCTCAGAATGGCCCTGTGCATGGGGGGAAGAAGTGTGAAGACTGGCCACATACCCCACCTAGAACATACTACTGTACCAGAAACATGTCACTGGGGCTCAATTTCCATACACATCAGAGAGGATTTGTCTCCTTGGGACTGGGTAATGGATAAGAGAAGGATTTGGTGGGCTGCAGGAATGTCAAGGCCATTAACTGATGGAGCAAGGCCGAGCCTGAGATTAGCTACTAGGATTAGTTTAGCCGCCAACCCTCCCCACCCGACCCCTTTTCATGCCTCAACTTAATCCTGAACCTTAATCCTCCTCAGAAATCCTTCAGCAGTGGCTGTCTCCCGCCATGGCCCAGCCTTGATGGTGAGCTCATTGGGGACTAGAACTCAAGGAGGATAATGGAACCAACTGGGGCCAACAGACAATCTGGACTCAGACATCACTAACCGTAGGATTCTTTTTTTTTTTTTTTTTTTTTTTTTTTTTTTTTTTTTTTTTTTTTTTTGGTTTTTCGAGACAGGGTTTCTCTGTGGCTTTGGAGCCTGTCCTGGAACTAGCTCTTGTAGACCAGGCCTCGAACTCACAGAGATCCACCTGCCTCTGACTCCCAAGTGCTGGGATTAAAGGCGTGCACCACCACCGCCCGGCATAGGAATTCTTTCTGCCTAGAAGGGTGTTGGGACAAAGGATAAGTGGTCCTCAAGGGGAATACTTTGGAGGACTCAGGCCACCTTTGTCAGCCCTCTGTCCTATCCGGACATGAGGGTCAAGTTTTCAGAGCTCTGCCCAAAGCCTTCCTCTGAATGTCTTGTGCCAGCCAGAGTTTGGGTATGGAGTGGTTAGGGAGTTCCCAACCTTGGATACCTGAGTGAGCCACTGTACCAAATTGCAGTCTCCCTTCCTCCTTGAATGGGGACAGTCAGGATGGCAGCATTGTCCCCACATGTTTTTTCTCAGATGCCCACTTCTTCCATTTGAGTTCAGCCATAGAACTCGCCACAGGGTGGAGACCAGCAATAGATTCGGGGCCTGTGTTCTTTGGGCATCCTGGCCAGCCATGCGCTGGCTGCCCTTGCTAGACATTCCCCTGGCTGCCTGCACTTCCCCCATCAAAGCGCCTGTGATGACGTGCATAGTTTCTGTCTCCCTGGACAGCCAAGCCTGGGAGCCCCTTAGAACAGGAGCCAAAGCTGCCACCTTCTCCTTGTGTCCCCAGGGCTCAGTTCAGAGCCAGGCTAGAGAGGGTGCTCAGACATACCAGGGACAGGAGCAGATGAATTTGCGCCACAGGAGGGTCTGTAACCTGCCCAAGGTCACAGAAAGAAGGGGTGTAATGGGAAGAATGGGGCGCAACAAGCTCCTGTAGGACCGGACCAGGCTCCATTTGGGGCCCATTTGTAGCTGTTCCGGTCTTGGTCTTTTAGTCCTTTTCTGAAGTGGGATCTAGACTGCGATAGCCTGGCCAGTGGACGGTCATCCTGTTTGGAAAACACTGATGGCTTATCTGGGGCCATAGGATCTTAAGCTCCAGAATTCCGTGGACTCTTGGGTGACAAACTGTAGGAGATCTGAAAGCAGTCTTCCTAGCACTTCTTGTGACCCCAGGAAAAATGGACCGTGGGTGAAACTGTTAGTCTTGCTAGGAAGATGCCTAGGTCTGCAGCAGAGACCCACTGCCCCAAATTCAATAGGTGACCTTGGCCTTCCCTGGCCTGAACCTGGATTTACCCACCTGCACTGTTTGGGGAGTCAAGGTAAGAGAGAGTTGCTGGTATCTCCGTGACCCTGTTCCGAGAGACCCTTGAATTTTTCCTATCTTTTGGAAAGAAGAAGGCTCCTGACTCTCTTCCAGGCCCTTCTCCCAGAGTCCTAAGCAAAAGTAGCCCCACTGGGCATTCATTACCAGATGCCCTGTTTGCACTGGGGTTTTAAGGAGTATCTTGCCGCTTCAGTCTGGTGGGGCCCCAGGTCTCTTGCTAGGCCACCCACGTGGCAGCCACACATCATGCCACACTGACCTCCAGCTCACCTCTGAGGGTGCCCAGCCCCCTCTGGTCAGCAGAGCTCCCTGGCAGAACATCCCACTCTCGGACCAATCCTCTGACCTCCGCCCTTCCTTCTTTTGCTTCCCAGGCCCCCTCCCCAGTCCAAGTGCCTATTCCTTCTGAATCTGGCTTCCTGCCACTCCGCCTGGAGGGGCTGGGGGGGGTGTGTGTGACAGCTGTGTAAGCGAAGGCTGCCCCCTTCCTGCCCCTCCCCCCAGCTGTCTCTCTCCTATGACAGCTGTCCAATCAAAGGGCCGGGGGGCTTAGCCAGTCCCCCCCACACACACATGCAGGGATCAAGTGTCCTCCCTGGCTTTGTTCTAGGGCAAGAACAATCCAGGGGAGGGGAGGGCTCCTGGGGCCAGTTGAACCAAGCAGGCTGTCCCGCCCCTCGGGGGATTCCCTCTGTTCAGTGTGTCTGGACCACTAGAGACTGTGGACCCCACCTGGGCTGCAGAAGGTTGGGGGAATCCACTCTCCAACTTCACCTCATATCGCATGCCCACCTTAGCACTCCTAAGTAGCCTCCTTCAACCCTTAATCCGAAAACAGTCAGGCTGGCCACACCCGATGATGCTAGGGAATGGTTAAGCATCAGGCATGGCAGGGTGTGGCAGAAGGGTGGCCACTAGGCCTTGGTGAGGGGGTTGGCGGCCTTGAGATCTCCTGGCTCCCTTGTCCATCCCCTACTATGGGCATGCTTACCCTTGCTGATTAGCCTGGTCTCCACAAAACTGCCCAGCATCCTCAGACTCATGGACCCATCTCAACCTTTCAACCTCCCAGGATGGCCAATCATCCCTAGTTAGGAGGGAGGAGAGGTGGGAGGGGGGCGGACACAGAAACTAGGGGAGCAGTTGTAGACTCTGGTTTCTTGATTCAAGTCTGTCTGGTAAAGTGTCAGGGAAGAGGAACACAGAAGATGATAAACTGGTGGGTACCAGAAATGCTATACCCCCTAGAGTGACCCAAGAGTCTGCATGGCCGAGGGAAACCAAGGCAGGCTCAGGCCCTGCTCAGTGCTACTGTCTATCCAAGTTGAACAAGCTCTCAAATCGCCATTCTCTATGCCGAAGACTATGCTCACTCTGCTATTTAACAACCATCCATGGATCCCCAGGACCCAAGGGATAAAACCTGACCTCTATGCACCAGCAACAGAGGCCTCCAAGGTTCAGCCCCTACCAGCTTCTCTTGTCGCATCTCTGCCTCATCCCAGGCCACAAAATAGGTCTAGAACCTCAGACAGAATCTTTGCCTGGCTGACACTTCCAGCTTGAAATACTTATCCCCTTCACTCTCTGGCAAAAAAATCTTCTCAAATGCCTCCTCCTCCATGGAGCCTTCCAACCTTTCAATTCAAATGACATTTCTCTGGCCTCTGTGTTTCCCAAAGACACAGCTACAAGTCAAAAGAGGCCCAGTGGGCATTTCTGAGCCTATCTTTCTGCTACAGAAGAGTAGAAAATCTGAAACAGGACCTGGCCCCAGGGAACGGGGGAGTTAGGGCTCACAGGCCCTGGAACACTAGAGATCATCACACCTCAGAGTGTTGGGGCTGTAAGCACATGGCAGAATCAGGACATGCCTGATCAGAATTCCAAGTTCTGACCCAGCATCCCAGCCTGTTCCTGCTGGTCTCCCAGGCCTAGGGGCTTGCTCGGCGTGTTGCTGAAGGGAGGAATTTGAGAGTTCTGAGAGACCAGAGCGGATCCCCTAGCAGGGAGAGGAGCTGGTAGCAATGCCATGCCGTGGTGTGAGATGGGTCTCACAGCATTGAGGTGGGTTCAACCAATCACAACTAGAAAAGCCTCACCAATCAGGAGGCGAACCTGAGGCCTAGGGAGGAAGGGAGTTGTTCAGAAGGCTGCATAGGATGTGACAGGCAGGCCAGGAGAACCCATGGGTCCACCTGGACAGCCCAGAGCCCTTTCCATCAAGAGCTAAGTAACGGTGATAGAGGCTGGAGAACAGGGATGAGAGTAGGAGGGAGTAGGAGGGTGGACAGAGCCCGTCTGGGGCCATAGGGTGGGGCAGGCCAGCCTCTCTGCGGCCTGGGCCTGCCAGGGTGTGTGGGCCGCCCGCTCCCAGCCCCCCACCCTGAGCACGCAAAGAGAACAATCCCCTTGTGTTTGGGCAGCCTGAGCCTGCATGCTGATGAAGGCTAGGAGGTGGGGGCTGGGATGGGGTGCTTTGAAAGTTGAGGGGGTTCCAGGACCTAGAGGGATAATATCCTCAAATGAAGAAACAATAGACCTCCCCCCAGGTGCTGGCTCTGAGGCCACCAGGGTGACCCCCCTGAACAGCCTGAGTCAGATACCAACTCCTGACCAATGCCTGGGGTCTGAGAGCTCTTTACAAGGGGAAGAAAGGTCTCTGGGGACACATGCCTTGTTGGTCCAGAAAAAAGGTAACCATCCTGGGCTTGGTGGGGACCCACAGCCACACATCATGAGAGAAGCGGTGTGAATGGACCAAGGTACAACCCCTTGAAGACCATTCCCTTGGGTGCCAGGATGGGGCGGGGCCCTGGGTGCCACAGGTCTCAAGATGGCGGGCCTGGTTTAGGAGAGTAAGGAGGTGGGCACCTCCCTCTCCTAGCCAGGCATGCATGAGGGCCAGGCTGAAGTAAGTAGCAGAGCCCCTTCACCTCCGCCCCATCACAGTACCCAGGCCAAGAGCTGGAGATGAAGAGCCACAGGGAATGAGGGACCACTTTGTGCTCTCCATCCCGCCCCCCCTTGGCCTGGAGTCTGGCTCCTCCAAGGACTGCAGAGAATGGGAAGGGGTGTGTGTGAGCCAGGAGCTGCAGAGAATGGCAGATGAGAACAGAGATGAAGTAGAACCCGAACCTGGGCCATGAGGTCCAGAACGAAGAGCAAGCTCAAAGGACAGAAACAGCGAATAGGATGGAAGCCTCAAACCTGGTACCTAAGGTCCAAGAAATCCCTCCCTGGAGTGGGGTGTTCCCCTGGAAAACCAACGCCCCCCACCTGTGCAGGCCTCAGCCGAATTGGACAGGGACCGTGCTCTTCGCAGTTCCCCCAGGATCGCGGTCGGTGCACACAGGAGCGGATCCCCCTCCCCAGCGAACCTCCAAACTTCATGGCCCGCGGTGCCCCGCCCGGCCCTCTCCTTACCTCGCTGGGGTTGTTCTGCGGCGGCGGTAGCGGCGGCGCAGCGGCTGGGCCGCTCAGTCCCACATTGTCCCCGGGAAAGGCGGCCGCTCACAACTGCGAGTGACATCAGCTGCGAACAATGAGGGGTTTGACAGGCGCGGAGCCCGGCCGGCCCGGAGCCCGGCTCCGCGCCCCCCCACCCCCACCCCCCGGCCCGCCTGGCCCGGCCCCGCCCCGCCCCCTCCCGGATCCGATTACAGCGCGGCGGGCCCGCCCCAGCAGCCCCAGTGCCGCAGCCGCCCGCCCCGCCCCGCCCCGCCCCGCTCCGCGCAGTCCGGCGTCCCGAGCGGCCGCTGCTTCCGGGAGGGAGCCGTCGACCCTTCCCCTGCGGCTCACCAGGACCTCGGGATCCTCCCAGTGTGGCTCTCATTGGGCCCGTCCTTCCCGCCCGGCGCTTCTGCCCAGCTCGCCGCAGCCTTCATCTCAGCCCGGGCCGCGCCTCCCGGCTTCTGTCCCACGGCCCTCCACCCTGCCCGGGCTCTCGCTTCTTCGCCATTCTTCACTCTGGGGTCCAGCCCAACAAGACGGGCCACCTACAGCTTCCTCACTGCCCGGCCCTAGTCCGCCCAGGACAGGTTACCCGACTGGAGGAGGGGCCTGAGAGAGCGGTGTGGCCCATAGCACCCTGTCCCGTGATCCCCCAAGTCTACTGCCAAATTCCTTTTGGAGCTAGGGTTGTAAGGGACAGAGCGCCATTAAATCCTTTACTAGGAAAGGCATAGGAGAGTGTGTGTGTGTGTGTGTGCGTGTGTGTGTGTGTGTGTGTGTGGCGGGGGGGGGTGTACTGAGCTCGCCCCTCCCCCATCTCAGAGCAGATACTCTCCCCCTTTCGGTAATCGGCTCATGCGGGCCCCACTGACCTCCACCTCCCCGCCTAAACTGAATCTCTTGGCACCTGGGTGTGTGTGGGTGGGGAGGGGAATCCAATCTCCCTTTCCCTCCATCTGGCCTAGTGGACAAAGGGCAGGGGGACCATCTGGTCCCGCCAGAGTGGGGGAGGAGCCCGCAGTGGCAGTCCCAAGGGGAAGGGGGAGGAGTGGCCAGGGCTGAGACAGACAGCAAAAGCATGTGAGGTCTAATAGCATCACTTTATTTCAGCGACCTACACAGTCGGTCTCCCCACCCCACCCCCAAACCTCATAGCAGGAAACAGGCTTGGCTAAGAAGATTCAGGCTTGATGACCTGGGGAGCTGTGCAGCCCCCAAAAGGAAGGGGAAAAGTAAAACGGGTATATTTGAAAGGCAGAGGGGTGCACCTCCCCTTCTGAGGAAGGAAGCAGTTCTGGCCTGGGACCAGTTGCAACGTGTAGGTGAGAGAAATCTAGGACTGGCCTCATCTTTAATCAGGCAAGTAGATCTTTTACAAAGACTGGCTCATAAAGAAGTTCCCACCTTCCTTCACAGGGAATTGCACATGTACCTGTACAAGCCTGTGATACAAGGCTGCGCAAGGCAATGGTGGTGGTGGCACACACCTTTAATCCCAGCACTTGGGAGGCAGAGGCAGGCGGATCTCTCTGTGAGTTCGAGGCCAGCCTGGTCTACAGAGCGAGTTCCAGGACAGCCAAGGCTACACAGTGAAACCCTGTCTGGAAAAACCAAAAAGAAAGAAAAGTAAAAAAAAAAAAAAAAAATGTGGGTATCAGTCCAATCATGTGGGTCCATGCGCTCCCAAGGGAAGGGTTGTGTTTGGGTGTGGGATAAATCTAAACAAGCATTCATACATGTATGTTATCTATGACCTAAGAGGGGTAGGGAAGTAAAGGGAATGTCTGGCCTGCAGAGCAGCTGAAGAAGGAGGTAGAGGGAAAGTAAGCGGTGAGAGCCAAGCAAGGACGCCTGTAGGAGAAGCTCATGGATTACCCACAATCAGATTTCTCCCCTGAATCCGAGGCTTTTCCCACTTGATTTTACCTCCTTGATCCGATCTGCAGCTGCAAGAGAAAAGCAGAAGTGACAGGAACCCAGACAGACCTGTGGCCGGTGAGACTGGGAGAAGCCAGCGAGAGATCCCAGAGCAGGCAGGCTGCCACCCCTATCAGCAGGACTGAGACTCATGCTAGTCCCTGCAGGAAATCCAGCAGCCCTGTGTGCCATTCATCAGGCTTGTCCAGGTAACAGGGATGCCCCGCCCCTTCCATGACTAGCACTCTGTGGTTGGGCAGCTGCTTCAGGTGTTGAAAGCTGGAGGAACCCATGGGGTCCTGGTCTCCATATACAATCAGAGCTGGAGTCTGAGGGAAAGGAAAGGAAGAAAGAATCAAGGAGCTTGCCACACCAGCCCCAGCCTTTAAAGGTTAGCTTCAGCCCTCATCACCACTTTAGTCTCTTCCTGCCCACCTGGAGACAAGCTGATCCAGTGGGTGGGGACATTTGTACTTTCCCCAGTACACAATTTTATACAGGGTTTGGCATAGTACTCTAACAAGTCAAACAAAAGGAGTTAGGTAGTCAGATCTCCCCAGAAACCACCCCGTTGGTTACCCAGCCTCCAGTTGAGGAAGGCCCGGGGATGGTCCCCACCTTGCTCCTAACATACCATCTCAGCTTTACACACACACAAAAGATACCTTAATACTGGCATAGTCAGCAGCGCTGATTTTGTCTGTGCAGATGGGAGCCACTGGGACATAACCCCGGAGTTGGGACCCAGGGGCCACGAGGAAGGGCAGTGCATACATTCCACTTAAGGATGGACTGATCACAACTGGGGGTCCCAGCTCCAAGGCATCCACCACAGCTGCTAGGAAGCTGCCAGGGGCCAATTCCCCGATAGGGGCAGGGGCTGCTGCTTCCTTGGACCGCCCAAGACCTGCAGGGATTCAGGTGTAGGAGAGACAAGGACAATGAATGGGAAGGATTCCTTCTTCCAGCATGTGCTTCTAAGTCGATCTCTGTGTGCCCAGGTTCGTGTAACACCAGTGGGCTGCATTCATTCACACCCACAGCCCAGTGTATTATATTTGTAGCAAGAATGGGACATTTCTTTCCAGATTTGTGTTCATACTAACAGTGTCCTGGGAAGAGTCAAGCTCTGAAGTCTATCAGGGCTAGCTCTGTGTCCCAGGTCTCCATTTACTATAAAGATGACCATAGGTCAGGCCTCTTAGCCCTGCTCAGCTGCCCAGTTTCCCCTCTCTGTTGAAAAGGGATGAGGAACATTCCTGCCATTTAAACTTGTGAAAATTAATTAACTGTTTGGAAGGCACCTAGCCCTCCTGGAGGATCGAACTTGAGATGAATGCTTCCACACTGGGACCTACCAGTCAGTCCCCACCTTTAACAACATTAGCTAGAGACCTTTACCCTGAAGCTCAGCCCAACCCTCTGTTGGAAGCAAGCCTGGCCAGGCTGGAGATCTGCCCTTGAAACCTGAAACCAACCGTGTATCAGCCAGCAGCCCTAGCCTGTGAGGGGATTAGATCCTGCAGATAGCTATGCCTCCAATTCCTCACTAGACATTAAGATGGGTGGGACCTTGTGATCCAGGTTATGACAGGCAATCTGGATGCTATTCCTGCCTTCTGCAGTGCCCAATGACTCCGTTTGCATGTAAGTGACCAGGTTCTTAGCCATCCATCAGGCCCTGCCACACTTCCCAAGGCTCTGGAAGACTTACTGCCAGTGCTTCTTCCAGCAGCCTGTGAATATGGCTCTGCCAAGGGACTTCCAATCAACTGAGCACCCATTACTAGCCCTCAAGTATTAGCCAATACACTCACACCGAGAACCTCATCCTGTGCTCACTAGGGATAGTCACCAGCAGGAGTGTGGTACCTATCACTACAGATGAGAGAAGTGAAGCCCAGAAACACTGAGACACAGGCTCAGTAACAGTGAGAAGCAACTGGGCAGTGTATCAACCCTACTAAAGCAAGATTAGACAAAGGTTCAAAGGTCATGCACTGTGTGCCTAACTGTCAAGTTCAGGGCCCTGCCTAGCTAAATCCTTCCATTTCTTCATCCTTAAGTTTTCCCCAAACCTGGCCCAGGAGCCCACCCCCAGAAGTACCTGGTAGATCAATGGCCACAGCCCTGTAGCCAGCCTCAGCCAACCTACGCAGAGTACCCAGGTTCTGCCAGGTCTCAGAGGAGAAGCGGATACCATGCAACAGCAGCACAGAGAAGCGGGCAGCCTGCCCACGGCCAGGCTGAGCCTCTCTGAAGAAGAGGCCCTGGCCTTGCACCTGGATGGTGCCCTCATGCTGATCCACACTGGCCATGCTCGATGGTGATGTGCCTGCAGTTCAAAGCCAGGCTGATGAGCAGTGAGTGAAAGAGCACCCTGCCTGGGGACAGCAGGGAGCAGTTAGGTGACCACTAGGTCTCTAGGATCTGAATTAAGGTCAGGAAAAGCAGCAATTATTTCTGCCTCCCCCACTCCGTTATGTGATATTGGGCTTCAACTGACTAAACAATGGCAGAATTAGGAATGTCACTTAAGAATTTAAGAAACGCTGTCAGACAATGGTGGCGCACGCCTTTAATCCCAGCACCTGGGAAACAGAGGCAGCAAAACTCTGTGAGTTCCAAGACAGGTAGGGCTACACAGTGAAACCCTGTCTCAACCCTCACCCCAAGAATAAATAAATAGATAAATAAATAAATAAATATTAAGAAAAACTAGCCAGGCGGTGGTGGTGCACACCTTTAATCCCAGCACTCGGGAGGCAGAGGCAAGTGGATCTCTGTGAGTTTGAGGCCAGCACAGCTAGCTCCAGGACAGCTAGGGCTGTTACACAGAGAAACCCTGTCTCGAAAAACAAAAACAAACCAACAACAAAAAAAAAATATGTGTGGTGGGTAGTGGTGGCTCAAGCACTCAGGAGCAGAGGCAGGCAAATCTCAAAGCCACCCTGGTCTACAGTGAGTTCCAGGATAGGCAGGGCTACATAGAGAAACCATGTCTCGGGGGAAAAAGAAATAAAGAAAGAAAGAAAGAGAGAAAGGAAGGAAGGAAGCAAGAAAAGAAGGAAGGAAAAAAGCCTTGTGTGGTGACATACACCTTTAATCTCAGTACTTGGGAGGCAGAGAGAGGCAGGTGAATCTCTGTGAGTTCGAGGCCAGCCTGGTCTACAAAGCGAGTTCCAGGACAGCCAGCGCTGTTACACAAAAGAAACCCTGTTCCAAAAAACCAAAAGAAAAAGAAAAACTATCACTTAGGTGACACGGCAAAAAAAAGAAAAACACTATGCATCTGGGTGGGTCGCACCAGCAGTTGAGATATCTGCTGGTAGGAAAAACTGGTATATGGGACTATTCAATACTAGTTCATAGACAGTGGATAGGATTAAATGAAGATATGCATTAAAAAAAAAAGCTTGATACATGCCTGGCACATAGTAAGTGCTCAATCGAGGTTAAATACTATCTTGATTAGCCTCATCTAGCCCATCACTGTCGTAGAGTGGGTGAGCTGGCAATAAATACAGGTAGGAGTGAGACCAAGTTTGTTTGGGATGAAGGCCCATTTTCCAGAGACAGAAACACATGCACCAGCCGGCAAAGACTTTGGAGTTCCTGACTGCCAGGGACGCGGGGTTCTCAGCGCGCTGGCCGCTGGAACCCAACCGGTTGATGCTGTGGTCACCCGCGGTCCCTCTGTTCACAGCACCCCACAATTCCGGATCCCTGAAGGAAGCATGGGAAGGAGGGGCAGCCCAGAGAGAGGTGACCTGGAGAGCCGAGATGAGAAGACTTGGGGCAGGTGGGTTTTGAGTGAGACGCAAAGAAAGAGTCGAGAGTGCAGAGTGGTACCTGGAAACTTGTGTGGTCTTCGGCAGGAGAATGGCGAGTGCTGTTGGCGGTGGGGAGAGAAGTAGGAAAGGGGCCGGGAGGTAGGTGGGGACAGACCTGAGGGCTCCGGGCGCCCTCTTTTGGTCACAAACTACCTCTAGGCTCGTCCGCACCTTAACCCTTCGTTCTTCTCCCACCTAACCTGTATCACCGCCCCCACCCCCATGTGCCCCAAGAGCCAGGCTGAAGGTCTTGAAATTCTCAGCTATCTGCCCCACACGGAAGTGGCCTGCCTTGAGGGGGAAAGCTATTTCTGGTATCCCTGCTGTCCGCCCCCCTAAACCGCCCTCACCCCGAGTCAGGACAATCCAGGACGAGCTGTGCACCTGTCATGAAGCTGACATCCTACATATCAGCGTGTAAGGCTCTGCCAAAGTTCAGCCAGGTGGAATGGGAGTCTTTTCCAAACCTGTAGAATGATTAATGCTATTCTGGTTAATGTCAGCCTTGGCAAAGTATCAACAAATAGCGAACCTTTTGCACCCTTCATGGCGTCCCTGCCCCGAGGCTTGGTTATAACACAGAAACCTGAACCTGGGGCAGACCAGATGTTGATCACAGGTTGCTAACCAATAATTGGTGTCCTGAGCAGACCGGGAGCTCAGAGGTCCCACTAAAGCTCTGACCCGGCAGGGGAATGGGGCGAGTAAAGAAAGTGTTTAGGCGGAAGCCTGGAGCTGTCGCATGACAATAACATCATCTGGCATTTACACTAGGAGACCTCGGTACCAGGAGGCCTCGGTGTTCCGAGTGACCTGTCCTTAAGTCCTATGACATCCCAAACCTCATTTTGCAAACAAAACGATTTTAAAAATGAAGAACTGGGTGGCTCTCCACAGACTCTCAAACCTCAAGCCCTTCCTTAACAATTCCTAAAATCTGGGCCTGGAGAGGCGGGCCTCGGTGCCTTGGGGCACCGCCCCAAGTCTTCCTTTGGAAATCAAAGGAAGGCCTGCAGCTGCGTACTGCGCAAGCGCTCAGGGGTAGTCCTACTCTGACCGGCTGGTCACCAAGGCCTAGGCAGTGCCATTACTCGCCAGGCCGTTTGGCTGTTGGCTCCGCCTCGGCCGGGCCCCGCCTCGTCACCGTCACCGTCACTCCTGTTAGCGCGGTGAGTGTCTCCCGGGAAGGCGGTCCGCTTGTTGTCGGGGGATCGCCGTCCTTGTCCCCACCGCTTGGGGCAGAGTCCCTTTGAAGGCGCAAGCGCTGGGCAACACGTGTGCAGTGTTCCTGCGCTGTGCGCGCGCGGGTGTCTGCGTGTGTTCTTGAAGGTCTGGGTTTAAGTGTTTCTCTTTTGCCGAGGGTTGGGTGGGGTGGGGGTGTTCACTGGTCTGCCTGCTTGCTTGTATGCTTTTTTTTTTTTGTATTTATCTCTGCATCTGATTGTGTGTATTTCTGAAGGTTTATGTGTGTCCCTCTGCTGGTGCGTTTCTTCCCATGCCTGCCTCCTCCCCCCCCCCCCCTTGCCAGGTAGCTTGTCTTTGGGACAGGTAGCTGGGTCTTTGGGAACATGGAGGAGGTCAGAGAACAACTTGCTGGAGTCTGTTTGTCTTTCACCGTGTGAGGTCCAGGGATTGTCAGGCAATTGTCAGGGATTGTCAGCAAGTGCCTTTACCCACTGAGCCCCTTATTTATTTTAGTTCACGGTCTCACTACATTGCCCAGGTAGGTCTTGACCATCCAGTACGCCTGAATTTGGGCACTTGTTTCTGTCTTTTTTTTTTTTTTTTTTTTGGTTTTTACCTGGAACTAGCTCTTGTAGACCGGGCTGGCCTCAAACTCACAGAGATCCACCTACCTCTGCCTCCCGAGTGATTAAAGGTGTGCGCCACCACCTCCCGGCTTTTTGTTTGTTTGTTTGTTTTTTGTTTTTCTTCTTTGGTTTTTCGAGACAGGGTTTCTCTGTAGCTTTGGAGCCTGTCCTGGAAATAGCTCTTGTAGACCAGGCTGGACTCGACCTCACAGAGATCCGCCTGCCTCTGCCTCCCGAGTGCTGGGATCAAAGGCCTGCGCCACCACCGCCTGGGTTGTTTTTTTGTTTTTTGTTTTTCTTTTTTGAAAGGGTGTCTCTCTATGTAACCCTAGCCGATCTGGAACTCCCTATGTAGACCAGGCTGGCCTCAAACTCACAGAGATCCTCCTGCCTCTGTCTCCCGAGTGCTGGGATTAAAGCTGTAGGCCACCATGCCTGGTTTGTATATGGTTTGGAAATACATGTGTTGGTCTCTTCCTGCTTGTAGTATTTGGCCTCTTATTGGCTTATGCCCTTGGGAGACAGGCCACGCCCACTCCCAGCTTTCAGCCTCTGACCCCAATTCTCTCTCCTCTTCCTCTTCCGCTCTCAAGGGAGCAGCAGCTGCTTCTCTTCCCTCTCCCCCCTTCTCTCTCTCTCTGTCTGTCTGTCTGTCTCTCTCTCTCTATCTCTTTATATTCTCTTCTTTTCCCTCCATCACCTATCTAATAAATGTTTAACTCTGCATGGCGCGCCTATCCGGCTCTCTTTTGTCCATCCATACCGCCGCACAGCCCATACCGCCGCAGCAGCGCGCATGGGGACCAGGAGACTAGCCGCGTGGCCGCCCGCCCGCCACAGAGACCGCGTGGTCTGGGGACCTGCAGCAAGCTGCTGTCACCCTCTTTTAAAAAAAAACACAACACTGCTAACTAGCTGTTGTGTGCCAAAACTTTTCCTGAGGAGAAAACATACTTGTCTACTCACCCCAGATAGTGAGCCATGACAGACCAAAGTCCAACTTGCTGAGTCAATGACTTTTACTGGGGTTACTTAACAGAAATGTGGATAAGGAGTTATTTACAGGAAGACAGGTGCATCACCAAAGCCCACCGTAGCACGGGTGACAGTTCACAAAAACTGGGAAACATTTGGAACACCCTGCACAGCCTGCAGGCCCCTCGACAGGTTGGAGAGTGTCCTTTCTGAGTGACTCAGTTAACTCTTCCTGACTGTTCACCTGAGCTTTTCACAGTCTTCTTCGCAGCTTAGCATTGTTTGGTCTGAGAAAGAGTCTCACCCTTTATTGTTTACTTGAGTAGGGAGGGACCTAGTGAATCTGGTCAGTTTCAGGGAGTTTTTTTTTTTTTCAGGGAGTTCTTGAAGCTAATTTTTGGTTGTTTACCTCCCTGCTTAAGGAGCTCCACTGCAGTTTTGACCTCTGAGGGGACCATTAACACAACAATTGCATGTGATTGTGTGGATATTACTGTAAGAAACCAATTTGCATATGTACATTTGGGGAATAGCTTCCCTTTTTTAAATGTATTACGTATACAATGTTCTGCCTGCATGTACACCTGCACACCAGGAGAGGGCACCAGATCTCATTATAGATGGTGTGAGCCACCGTGTGGCAGCTGGGAATTGAACTCATGACCTCTTTAAGAACAGTCAGTGCTCTTAACCTCAGAGCCATCTCTCCAGCCCCCAGGGGATAGCTTTTTGAAGTTTGCAGAAGCAAGACTCTTGTGTCTGTGTGAGTGTGTAAATATCTGTGTGACACGATAGAGGTATTCTGGTATCCAGGGCAAGCAGTTTACTCGTTCCTCCCTTCCCCCACCTGTGGAGAAATCTGCATCAGAACTCAGACATTGTCTAGTCTTGGGCACCCTGGGTTGCCATGACAACGAATAAAACCCCACCCCTTGGGGCTGGAGAGATGGCTCAGCGGTTAAGAGCACTGACTGCTCTTCCAGAGGTCCTGAGTTCAATTCCCAGCAACCACATGGTGGCTTACAACCATCTGTGTTAAGGTCTGGTGCCCTCTTCTGGCCTGCAGGCATGTATGCAGGCAGAGTGCTGTATACACAATAAATAAATAAATATTTAAAAAAAAAAAAAAAACCCACCCCTTCACCCTGAAAAGAAGCACAGGTTTGCCCCGGTGGACCACTGAGAGAGGTCATTCACAGATGCTCCACTTCGTGGGAACCTGAGCTAAAGCTGCATTGGAGGCAGACATCTTTGACTGCTCCAGGTTAGGAAGAAGAGCGTGCTCTTTCTCCACCTGGCTCCTGACTTCCCATCAGCACTGGAGGATCTGCTGCTGCCCCCACACTGCCTGACTTCGGAGCTAGAGAGTGAGATCTTCAGAAGAGTTCTACAGAGTCAGCAGAGGTAGGTGTGTGGTTCAGTGCAGGCCACAGCTCCTAGGACTACCACAGACTGGATTTACACTCAGTAAAAATGCATCCAGAACCAGGCGGTGGTGGTGCATGCCTTTAGTTACTTCAATTGGGAGGAAGATGCAGGTGGATCTCTTAAGTTCGAGACCAGCCAGGTCATAAGAGTGAGTTCCAGGACAGCCTGGGCTAAAAGAAACCCTGTCCCCAGGGGGTAGGGGAGGGAACAAAAAAACAAGAAAGAAAAAAATCAGTTCAGAGTCCCAGAAACAAGACAAACATGTTCATCTTAGACCCAATAAATGATGACAGGGACATCCCATCCCCACCTGCTTAGGTGGAGTGTATTATGTAAATTGTACACGAAGCTTGGGCAGGTACCAGGAGGAGCTTATCCCAAGTTACCAAAATTAACTAGTGACAGAGGGGAATTCTAAAACAAGACCACCTGCCTGCCCTGCTTGAGGCCCTTCCGGGCTAACAAAGACACCATACTGGAGGAGTTCATGAAGCAGGTCATTTGGCAGAAGTGGGGTGGATGCTGGTCCATTTCTAGGCCAGCTACACTCCTAGCCCCCAATATCTCAGACCTCAGCATTATCCCCAACTTTCTCTGTGAATTGATCCATAATGGCTGGTGTGACCCTGAACTATCCCCTCCTATTGTGCAAGGCATTCTGTTTTTAGCAGTTTTCTAGTCATCGTGAGGAAAAAGAACCATTTCTGGGCATGCGCTCAGTGGTCTCTCTGTGCACATTGACCTTCAGTAGTCTCTACTCCTTCATCCACCACTGTGTCTCCAGTTCATCCATCTCCTGCCAGTGCTGTGTTTTCTTGCAGAACACATATGGCCTGGTAGTTTGGAAACTAGGTCCAGGTCCCAGGTCTCTTCTGCCACGGTGAGAATTTCACCTGTGGGAGCCAAGATTCCTTCATGCCAGAGAACTGTAGTCATATCTGCTCCCTGTGACTTCTTGGGGCCTCTGCTGAGTGTAGAGAGTCAAGCATGAAGGCAGCAGCCAGAAGAGCTGGTGTTGTTCCCACGGTGATGATGGTGGCCATTAAACATGCCTGTGCCAGCTGGGCGGTGGTGGCACACGCCTTTAATCCCAGCACTTAGGGGGCAGAGGCAGGCGGATCTCTGTGAGTTCAGGACCAGCTTGGTCTACAAGAACAAATTCCAGGACAGGCTCCAAAGCTACAGAGAAACCCTGTCTCGGAAAGCAATAAAAACAACAACAACAAACAAACCATGCTTGTGGCAGAGGGCCATCTCATGTACTTCTCCACAGAGTGGAGTGTCCCAGGCCTTTGCCTTGGCCTGAGTAGTTACCTGGGTATGAGATATTCTTCCAGATCAAGAAAGGGAGGAGGGCTAAAGGTCTTCCTCAGCCTGTCTCTTCCCTTTTCTCCTCTAGGCTGTGTGATACAGACCTTCATGAGCCGGTGCCAGGCAGCCCTGCTGGGTATAGGCCTGCTGCTTATGCTTCTCCTGTATGTGGGGCTGCCTGGCCCTCCTGAGAAGACTTCCCAGCTCTGGAGAGATCCCAATGTCACAGTCCTGGCTGGTCTCACCCGAGGCAACTCTCAAATCTTTTACCGGGAGGCGCTGCCTATCCAGCAGGCACACAGGTAAGTGAGTACCCTCAAGGGTTTAATGGAGGGACCCCAGTCCAACCCGTGGGGCTCAGGAACCTGGAGGGCAGTAAAAGATGCCTGGGAAGAAAGGATGGTGGCTGCCCAGGTCCTATGCCTCATCTTCCCCCCCCATATGTCTGCAGGGCGGAAGTCGTGTTTCTCCATGGAAAGGCATTTAACTCCCACATATGGGAGCAGCTGGGCACGCTGCAGCTGCTGTCCAAGAGGGGCTACAGGGCTGTGGCCATTGACCTTCCAGGTGAGTACCCCCACATCCAAGCTTAGAGAAAGCTGGCTGCAGCAGGAACAAAGGCGCAGTCACCAGAAGGGAGCATTGAACAGGTAGCAAAAGCAGGGGCGTGTGGGCCCCCATGTCTGGACAAACAAGTCAGAGGTCACAAGAAGCCACCACAATAAGAGCCTGTTTTGATATTCTACCTTGAAAACTGCAGTGTGCATTATTGTGTGTCACAGATGCAGTGTGCATTATTGTGTGTCACAGATGCAGTGTGCATTATTGTGTGTCACAGATGCAGTGTGCATTATTGTGTGTCACAGAGGAAACAGAAAGGCGATTTGTTCATAAGCAACCATTGGGAGGATTTTTGTGCTTTTTGTGATTATGTAATTTTCGTGGCTTTGGAGGCGGGGCACACCTGTTATCTATGAGAAAAGATAACTCATGAGAGAGAGTTGCTTCTCTTCTTCCGCCCTGTGAGTTCCAGGGCTGTCAGGCTTGGCAGCAAGCCCCTTTACCCACTCACTGAGACCTCACCATGCTCTCCTTGTTTCGATTTGTTTTGAACTGTACCCATGGACTATGCTATACTCCGGGTTTATTGTTGTTTCCAGTACCGTGGATTGAACCCAGGGCCTCGAGAATACTAGGCAGGCGCTCAACCACTAAGCTACACCTCCAGCCCCATGCTGTCATTCTTCTAATTAAAAATGCAAGTGGGGGTAGGGGTAGGAGGTGGCCCAGGGACGAAAGAGATGACTCAGCAGTTAAACATGAGCTGTTCTTGCAGAGGACTTGAGTCTCTTTCCCAATACCCATTCCATGCAGCTCACAACAACCTGTAGCTCCAGCGCCAGGGGATGCAGTGCCCTCTTCTGGACTCTGAGGGAACTTGAACTCATGTTCACACACCTACATGCAGAGATACACATATGAATTAAAAATAAGATCAATATTATTTTGTTTGGTTTTTGAAACAGAGTTTCTCTATGGAACAGCCCTGGATGTCTTGGAACTTGCTTTGTAACCAGGCTGACCTTGAACTCACAGAGATTCTCATTCCTCTGCCTCCTGAATGATGGGATTAAAGGCCCTCGCCCAGCTAACTCAATATTTTTTAAAAACATGAAGTCCTGCCAGGCATGGTGGCGCACGCCTTTAATCCCAGGACTCAGGGGGCAGAGCCAGGCTGATCTCTGAGTTTGAGGCCAGACTGGTTTACAAAGCTAGTTCCAGGACAGCCAGGGCCGTTGTAAACCCTGTCTCAAAAAAAAAAAAAAAAAAAAAAAAAAATGGAGACAAATAAAAAGTGAAGTCCTCAAAGCCAGTAACACTTCTCTGCCCTCTCTGAGCGACTGAGAGTGACAGCCCCGCTTTCGTGCGTTTCAGGAGGCTGCAGCAGGAGGATTCCCAGATTCAAGGCCTGCCTAGACTACAGAGCGACTTCAGGGGTAACCTGGCATCTTAGTAGAGACCCTTTCTCAAAATAAAAAGTAAAAAGGACCTGGAAATATAACTCAATGGTAGAGTCCTTGCCCTGGGCTCAGCCCGCCTAGAGAGCGAGGTGGACAGACAGACAGACAGACACAAATACAGTGACACAGAAAGAGACTTACAACATGCAGATTGTATGTGGGGGTTGGGAGCATGAACACCCTGCCTACTTAATGAATATATTTACCCCTTTATTTTCCTGGCTACACCGTGACTTTGTGGGGCAAGCCAGGTCCTGCAGCCCTCCTCTGCTGTTAATGCTTCGGTGTGGACTGTGGGAGGCATGGGCAGGCTTGTATTCTCACTCCTCAACTGGTGGATTTAAAATTTTCAGTGTCACCTGAAATACCCACATATCTAACTAAAGCCTCTTTGGCCATGTTTCTTTAAGTATAGGAGAGCTGGACATGGTGGTGCATTGCTCCTGCTCTCAGGGAGCAGGAGCAGGGGAATCTCTAAGTTTAAGGCCAGCCTGGTTGGTCTACACAGCAAGTTCTAGGAGATCCAAAGCTACACAGAGAAACCCTATCTCTCTGGACAGTGGTGGCACACGCCTTTAATCCCAGCACTTGGGAGGGCAGAGGTAGGTGGATCTCTGTGAGTTGAGGCCAGCCTGGTCTATAAGAGCTAGTCCCAAGATAGACTCCAAAGCTACAGGGGGGAAAAAAAAGCCCTATCTCAAAAAACAAACAAACAAAAGAAACATTTAAGAGCAATAGTTTCTCTAAGGTAGCTATCAAGAACAATTGATGAGTCAGGATACACTTTTAAGTTTTTTGACAAATACTATGTTACCTTTCAGAAAGGCTATATAGATTGATCCTTCCGTCAGTCATGTAGGTGTTCATTCCTTACCCCTTCCTGACACTGGTTGTCATTAGCTTAAAAGTTTAGCCAATATGCCCAGCTGTGGCGCTTTTAATCCAAGCACTCAGGAGGCAGAGGCAGGTGGATCTCTGTGAGTTCAAGGCCAGCCTGGTGTACAAGAGCTAGTTCTAGGACCGGCACGAAAGCTACAGAGAAACCCTGTCTCGAAAAACAAACAAACAAAATAAATAAATAAATAAAAACAAAAAAGTTTCGCAGATATAATGACTGAAAGATGTTTCTCCTTGCTAGGCGGTGGTGGCGCAAGCCTTTAATCCCAGCACCCGGGAGGCAGAGGCAGGCAGATCTCTGTGAGTTCGAGGCCAGCCTGGTCTACAAGAGCTAGTTCCAGGACAGGCTCCAAAGCTACAGAGAAACCCTGTCTCAAAACACACACACACACAAAAATAGATGTTTCTCCTTTTAAAAACATTATTATTAGTTGGTTGGTTGATATTGTGTGTGTTTGTGTGTGCACGCATAGGACAAAGTGCATGTGTGGAGGTCGGAGGACACTTTATGGGAGTCAGTTTCCTCCTTTCACCACATGGGTTCCAGGGATCAGATACAAGTCATCCAGGGTTGCGCAGCATGTGCTTTTACCCCCTGAGCCATCTCACCTGCTGGAAAACTGAATTTCTAATGGGCCAATTTTAGTATGAAAACGGCTGGGGTAGAATGTGCTATGTGCCACTGGTCCTCATCTCTTTCCCCCACTGTGATAGGCAGGAAGTCCTGAGCAATTCCTGCTTTTCAGCAGTTTTCAACCTGTGGGTCAGGATCCCTTTGGGGGTTGAATGACCCTTTCACAGGGGTCACATATCAGATATCCTGCATATCAGATATTTACATTGTGATTCATGACAGAAGCGAAATTACAGTAAAGAAGTAGAAACAAAAACCAACTGTCCTAGCTCTTCTCAGGTAGTAACTGCTGCTGTTCCCAGGTTTTGGGAGCTCAGCGCCTTCAATGGGGGTGAACACAGAGGCAGGGCGAGCGGAGTTGCTGAAGCAGGTACTGCAGGATCTAGAGGTGCAGAATGCTGTATTGGTGAGCCCCTCACTGAGCGGCAGCTATGCCCTGCCCTTCTTGATGCGAAGACACCACCAGCTACGTGGATTTGTGCCCATCGCACCTACCTCCACACGGAATTACACACAGGACCAATTCCGGGCTGTGAAGGTACTTACACAGCAAGCTGCAAAGATGCTCGCACCCTCTCCCTGTCCCTGGCTTGTATCACGTGGGGGATGGTCCTAGAGGGTCAGCCCCTGCAGGTGGACAGAAGAGGTAGTGTGGGGACAAGGCTCCTTGAAGGGATAGCTTGTGGGCTGGGTCCTCACCGAAACCCACAACCAACAACTTCTGACCTTGTCCTGCAGACCCCAACTCTTATCCTGTACGGGGAACTGGACCACACCTTGGCACGAGAGTCACTGCAGCAGCTCCACCACCTGCCCAACCACTCTGTGGTGAAGCTGCACAATGCGGGCCATGCCTGCTACCTCCACAACCCGGAAGCCTTCCACCTTGCCCTTCTTGCATTCCTTGACCATTTGCCTTGAATGGACTCACTTCCCAGAACTGACTTTGAAGGGTCTAGACCCTCTCTCTCCTCTCCCAGAGAGGCTGGCCCTGAGTGGGATTGAGGACAGAGGATCAAGCCCAGCCAGGACTTTTGATTTAATTTCACAGGCACAATAAAGAAAAGCCCTTTTGTCTGGCTTGGAGAGTGACATTGTGTTTCCTAACTTGTGCGGGGAAGTGGGGAGTAGGAGGCAAGTCTGGGCCTGCTCTGGATGGATGGGGAGGCTGGAGGTGGTGCTCCTGTGAGTCTAAGTGAGAGTGCGCTACTTCCTCATAATCTGTGCTTCCTTCTCTGTGCCTCAGTTTCCTCCTCTGTAAAATGGGCATGGTGAGGGTATCAGGGGAAATGATGGTGGGGTTGGATTACCTGGTAACATAGAACTAAGGGTGATTAAAGGCAAGATGTTCCTGTGACTGCAGTTCCACTGGGATTGCTTTGGGAATACAAATGACTTCCCAACTGCGTGAGAGCAATGCAGAGAAGGTGGAGATGGCATGTGGTTTAGGAATTAAAACAGTGTTGTTGAACCACCAAACCAGATTGCTTCCTTGTTAGGGGTGAGCAGCCAGAGACTTCAACCCCAAGTGGGTGGGATGGCCCCTCTTTGATCCTTCCTGCCTGCTCCCTTGACCCCAGGGTTGAAGTCTTCTACCCCTTCGCCCTCCCCAAGCTGCCTCAGCCTCTGGAACAGAAGGCAGAACTCGCTGGGAGTACAAAGAGCAGCTAGGTGCACAAGTGGGCAGCTACAGTTACAAACAGCTTGCTGGTGGCCACAGGAACAGCCATGCCTCTGTTTCTCTCTGTTGGAGGTGGAAGAGCTGAGGGTTCAATGTGGGGTCAGCCAAGGTGCTCTTTCCCAATCTCCCATACTGGCAGGTGTCATGATTGTTCCTGATACACACGATTGCACATGATGCGGGGCACCCCTACCATCTCAGACTCATAATGTCACACATATGGTTATATCACCGTAACACGTTCACAACCACACATTCTCCCATCCAGACATTTATCTTTCATTTAGGGCACCTTGCCCAGACGCCCACTCTGCCTGGCCAGGGTTAGAACCCCCTGAGCACATCGGCATCCTGGAATTCACGGGGTGGGGAGAGCAGATGCTTAAAAAAAAAAAAAAAACCTCACTACACAACTACACAAGGAGCGAGGCAATCTGGGAAGGCCTCCCTGAGGAGGAGTGGAGGCAAGAAAAGGGCAGAGAGAGGACAGAGGGGACAGGATGCACTTTGCAGCCCGACACCTTAGAGAGCAGATGAATACCCAATGCCGCTGCGGCGACTTTTAGGGCCAGGCCCCGCCCTCTTTTCTTGTCCTATCCGGAGGCTGCAGCAGGAGGGAGGGTCCTTTGGGGGCGGGACGATCCTAAACTTGCGGGTCCAAGCTCCAGGAGGGCGGGGTGTGGGGAGGGCGGAGCTGGTCGCAGTGAGGAGGACCCAGGGGGTAGATCCTAGATCCAAGCTTCCAGGCCCCACGCAGAGCCAGGCAGGGACTACGGCGCCGACTCTGTCACTACAGTCTCCGGTCTCCGCCCCTCCACCTTGCCCTGGCCACGTGGTGGGCGTACCCGGGCGGTTTTGAGATTGCGACCTCGGTGGACCCTGAGTCCTGGCCACAGTTCCGAGAGGGCCCTGAGAGAGGAGAGCACGGGACGGAAACCTGGAGAAAGCAAGGTTGGGAAACCTTAGGGAGGGGTTGAGGTGGGGCTCCGTGGCATAAAAGCCCGGCCTTTGGGAGAAATATTTTGAGGCGGGTGTAGGGAGTCAATGTCTCATTCAAACCAAGTTCTCCTACTTCCTGAGCTGTCTCTGAACCTCTCTGAGCCTCAGCTTTCTCTTTTGTCAAGTGGGCACTAAAAGCACAAACTTACTTCCTTAGCACTCTTTTGGGGATTAAACGAGGAAACGTTTAGAAAGTAGCTAGTACAGCACAGAATGGGGGAGTCAAACCGAGGTGGGAGCAGCTTTGGAAAGGCCAGAGTGCAGGTGCAGCCCACCGGGCCCCAGCTGCTACTGGCGGGAGAGGGGAGTAATTAGCTACTGACTTTGCCCAAGCCAGCACGCGGCGCCATGACCACCAAGGGTCCCGAGTCCGAGCACCCCTCCGTGACGCTCTTCCGCCAGTACCTGCGCATCCGCACTGTGCAGCCCAATCCCGACTATGGTGAGAATGCAGGGTCTTAAGGCCTGTGATGTGGCCTCAAGGGCTGGGAGGGTGCTGTACACTGTTTTTGACACCTGTCACCCAATGGGACCCCACTCTGCGTTTCTGATGCCTCCTCTCCTGTAGCCATCCCCTATATTGGCTGACCAAGGCAACCGGTCCCACTGTGCACCACCCTTTCCCCGTGCTGGGCAGCTCACATTTACTCCTGGCAGCTAGTTAAGGAATGGCTTCCCCTCCCTCCTCAAGGGCCAGAGTGGAATGGGGAGACTGGGGTAACCACAAAGAGACGCCTCATTCCCAGTCTACCAAAACTGAACAAAAGGCATAGCCCTTAGGGAATCTGGCTTGGTAGCTGGGAATGTTGTGCATGGATCCAAATCCTGTTGTAAAATTTACGATTTGCAAGCCAAGAGACTTTGGGTGAGTCTCTTCACCTCTGACCTCTCTGTCTTTAAGAAAGATAGCATCTGACCTTCACAGAGGATCACTTAAGGGCCAAGAACATTGTGTTCCTTGGGTATACCAATGCAGGTGTCTTTGGGGATTTGGAATTGTGTTGGGAAGGCAACTATACATCTCTGGGCTGCCTGGGCTGGTGGGTACCAGCAAAAGCAGTGCCAATGCTCTCTGTTTCCCCAGGGGCTGCCATTGCCTTCCTTGAGGAGAGAGCCCACCAGCTGGGCCTGAGCTGTCAGAAAGTAGAGGTAAGCCTGCGATCCTGAGCAGGGTAGGGAATGTGGGCTTGGGGACACCTTGTCACTTGGTGCTGACTGCCTGCCTCCTGACCTCTTTACAGGTGGTGCCTGGCTATGTGATCACTGTGCTGACCTGGCCAGGCACCAACCCTACACTCCCCTCCATCTTGCTAAACTCCCATACAGATGTGGTACCTGTCTTTAAGGTATGTATAGATGGGCATGGGCAGGCCTAGAGGACAGACGTAGTGTAGAGTTCAGGATGTCCCCCCTGGAACCCATGGTGCTGATTCCACCACTTTTGTCGTTGTTGTTTTTGGTTTTTGGTTTTGTTCCCCCACCCCCACCCCTGAAACAGAATCTCACTATGTAGCTCTGACTGTCCTGGAACTTGCTTTGTAGGCCAGGCTGGCCTCAAACTCACAGAGCTCCACCTGCCTCTGCTTCCTGAGTGCTGGGATTAAAGGTGTGTGCCACTATGCCCGACTTATCCACCACTAATTCTTAACCTTCATATGGCACGGCTCTATACAAGCAGCCTTTGTCCAGTAAGGGTTCTGGCTGGGGCGGTAAAGGCTGGAAATGGATGGGGATGGAAATTAGCTGTTTTCTTTAGCCCTCTTCTAACCCGCTCACCATTTCAATTCTATGGCGGGCCCCTCTTCCCACCTTTGCCTCCAGGAACATTGGCATCATGACCCCTTTGAAGCCTTCAAGGATTCCGAGGGCTACATCTATGCCAGGGGCGCCCAGGACATGAAGAGTGTCAGCATCCAGTGAGTATCCTCCATTCCCAGTCCCCTACTGGGCTCAGCGAGAAAACAGAGATGTGATTGAAAAGCCCCCAAGCCAAACAAGGATCATCTTGACTTTCTATATAAAGCAGAAATTACTGCCATGACCATTTATGGATGGGGAAACAGGCCCAGAGAGGGGCAGGGAGTTTTCTGGAGTCCCTGAAATACATGTCAGGAAAGTGTCAAGGACACAAGGCTCTACCCTGCACACCGTTAGCACCTTAGCCTCTGCTCTCTTAGATACCTGGAGGCTGTGAGAAGACTGAAGAGTGAGGGCCACCGCTTCCCTAGAACCATCCACCTGACCTTTGTGCCCGGTAGGAGTGGCTTGGGGAGGGGCATCTATGAGGAGGGGAAGGAAAGTATGTTGTGAGGCGTCTCATACCACATCCCTGACACTTTTACAGACGAGGAGGTTGGAGGTCACAAAGGGATGGAACTGTTTGTGAAGCGGCCTGAGTTCCAGGCTCTGCGGGCAGGCTTTGCCCTGGATGAGGGTGAGCAGGTTGGCAAGCCTCCTAGGTGTAGGGAGGCTGCATGGGGAAGCTGAGTCACTCCACTCTGTGTACCTACTCTCTCCCTCAGGCCTGGCCAACCCCACTGATGCCTTCACTGTCTTTTATAGTGAACGGAGCCCTTGGTGTGAGTATGGACTTGGGGTGGGGGATCACTTTCTGTTGCCTCCTTTGCTAAAGCCATTCCCTAGGTCAGCTGACCAAGGCATTCAAGCCCACTATGCACCACCCTTTTCTTTTTCTGGGGGCGGTGGTTTTAGAGACAGGGTTTCTCTGTAGCTTTGGAGCCTGTCCTGGAACTCGCTCTGTAGACCAGGCTAGCGTCAAACTCAGAGATCTGCCTGTGTCTGCATGTGCCACCACTGCCCAACACACTACCCTTTCCTAACGCTATGCAGCTCCATGTGGTTACTTCTGGCAGCTACTTAAGAAATGGCTTCACCTCACCCCTCAAGGGCCACTTCTAACCAAGTGGCAACTACTCAGAAAGTGCTAGGGCTTTAGAAGTTGATGTCTGGGGCATCCAGACTTTTGCTTCCCAGCTCTTTCCTTCCTGGGTTCTAAGGGTTCTAAGCCCTTGGTTGTACTATGCCATGGGCTCAGAGTTCAGAATGTAGAAAAGACCTGGGCCCACTGTAAGATTCACTGTGTCTCCAGCTCTCTCTCATGCTGAAACCTCTGTTCCTCCCAGGGATCCGGGTTACTAGCACTGGGAAGCCAGGCCATGCCTCACGCTTCATTGAGGATACAGCAGCAGAGAAGTTGGTGTGTGGCCCACGGGGAGTCTGGGCATTCGGGAGGCTCTGTCCCAGGGCCATTCTCACGTCTCACCTCATCCTCTCCTAGCATAAGGTTATAAGCTCCATCTTGGCATTCCGGGAGAAGGAAAAGCAGAGGTAAGGCAGCCTAGGAAGGCAGTGGGGTGTGGGGGTGGCTCTGGAAGGCTGTGCAAGACGGGAGGGAGATTTGTGCAACCTTATATTATCTGCTGCTCCTGCCCTCTGCCTCCCCGCCTCCCTCCTGCACCGATGCAGGCTGCAGGCGAACCCTCACCTGAAGGAAGGGGCCGTGACTTCTGTGAATCTGACTAAGCTGGAAGGTGGTGTGGCCTATAATGTGGTCCCTGCCGCCATGAGTGCCAGCTTTGACTTCCGAGTGGCACCAGATGTAGACATGAAGGTGCCACCTCCACTCAGGTTTGAGGGAGAGAGCCTGGGTTCTCAATCCTGTCCTAGAGGCTCAGCTCATATCCCTTCCTTCAGGCCTTCGAGAAGCAGCTGCAGAGCTGGTGCCAGGAAGCGGGCGAGGGGGTCACCTTTGAGTTTGCTCAGGTATTGACTTGGGACTTATGATGAAGGAGCATCAGGGCCACTAGAGACTTGCCTTACCAAAGATGATAACATTGGAGTGTGTGCCTGGTGCATCTATATACATCTGGCTATCCCCTCAGCTGTAAGAGATGTTCCCTTTATTTACCCATAGTAGCTGTAGAAACCATTGTGAATGATGAGGATTTTGCCTCATGTTCCCTAAAGCATGAAGGGCAGGGGAGCATAAATGTTTGTGTACTTCGAATGATTTGTAATGTAGTTCAGTTGGTAGAGTGCATGTCTAGCATGCTTGAAGCCTCATAAAGTAGAAAAGTGACGTATGCTTATGATCCCAGCACTCAGAGGTAATGTGGGAGGAGTAAGTCCTGCTGCTTTGGTCACATAGTGAGCTCAAGGCCAGCAAGGGCTACCTAAGACCCTGCTTTGAATACAAAATAAAGGCAAGGCATGGTGGCTCACACTTTTAATTCCAGCACTTGAGAGGCAGAGGTAGAAGGATCTCTGTGAGTTTGAGACCAGTCTGGTCTACACAGTGTCCTTTCAGGACAGGCAGGGCTATGTAGAGAAACCCTGTCTTGAAAAAACTGAAGGAAGAAAAGAGGGAGGGAGGGAGGGAGGGAGGGAAAGAAGGAAGGAAGGAAGAATACTATGATGAGCTTATATGATTATGCACATATGTGGTTCAGGAAAGTGGGACCTTGTGTTCAGAGAACATGTATTCTGCTAGTCTGAGGGCCAGGGCACCTGAGCAACAAGCACGTGGGCTAGGATATGAAGGATAGTGTGAAATAGATGGATTGGAAGAGGACCTGGGGCTACACTGCTACCTGGAAGCCTGTTAGATGGGTGGGTGTGCCCTGTGCCAAGCATAGCATTCTATGGGTAGTAGAGCCTTAAGTCCTGGTCCTTACCCTGTCATCCCTCCCTTCCCCAGAAATTTACAGAGCCCCGAATAACACACACTGATGATTCCAATCCCTGGTGGGCAGCTTTCAGCGGAGCCTGCAAGGAAATGTGAGCACTGACCAGCCCTCTCCCCATGACCCAGATCCCCAGAACCTCGCCTCCTGTCTTTCCCACCATCCTGTGGCCCTCTGGCTTTTCCCCTGCCTTCCTCCCCCTTTACCAGGCTCTTCCCCTGCAGGAACCTTACCCTGGAGCCAGAGATCTTTCCTGCTGCCACTGATAGCCGTTATATCCGAGCGGTGAGCTACTCACTCACAGGGCATGCCAGGCCGTGGGCTGGTCTGAAGGCTGCCTTTCTCCTGACAGCACCTTATCATCCCTGCAGGTGGGCATCCCAGCTCTGGGCTTTTCGCCCATGAACCTCACACCCGTGCTGCTACATGACCATAACGAACGACTGCATGAGACTGTGTTTCTCCGCGGGATTGACATATATACACGCCTAATCTCTGCACTTGCTAGTGTGCCTGCCTTGCCTGGTGAAAGCTGAGCCCCATGCCTTCCAACCCTTGCAACTTTCAGCCCAACCACTGCCAAGGAGCGGTTGCCCCTGCCCAGGAATAAAGCCAGTGTTGGATGGGAAGTTCTTTATACTGTGAACAGTCATGGAGTAGGAATTTGTGTTGTTCTGGGGACTTGTTGCTTTCTCATCTCCATTTCACAGATGGGAAAGTTGAGCCTTTGAGCCCTTTCTTAACTGTCTCAAACTGCTCTGTGCCTCTTGACATGGCACACCATCCAGTACCATACAGCCACATCTGGGTCCAGCTGGAGGCCCCAGTTCTGTGAACCAGCACACTTCAGACCTACAAGGTCAAGATACTGTTCCCATCACAAGTGTACTGGGGGCCAGGAGAGGTGGTACAGGGATTTTCCTGAAATCAGCAGGTTTTCCTGAAACAGGTTGGACAGCCCTAAATTTGCCCATGAATGAACACTCATCTAAATCCCATGACTACAGACAGGGGCGATGGAACTTGTGTACCTACTTGTAGAGAAAACCCAAACCCTGGCCTGTAGCTGCCTGGTGTTTTTGGTAATGACCCTGGCTCATAGTAAGGGGCCAGCACTTTGTACTGCTGACACATTGAACCCTGCCAGTCTTTGCACTAAGGTCCAAACAAGGCATTCTGCACTAGAGCTGTGGCTCTCCAGTCAGAGCACTGTCCCCTAAACACAACAGCAAGGCTGCCTCTCCTGCCCTCCCTAGCCATGGGATCGATTTCCATACATGGCTAACAGGAATAACACCTCAGAGCAACCCTATCATAGGCCAAACCTGTGCCATTACAGCAATCCCTAAGTCACCAGAGGCCAGGGTTGGAACAAGGCTAGTTCTGAAGGTTAATTGTACTCAGGAATGGACCCACTCTGTCCTGCAGAAAGCCCCAGAAACGAAATCATGGATCAGTTGCTCTGAGTAAGACCCTATCTGAACCTGGGAGGTTAAACCAGAACTGTCAAGGCCAGGGCTGCCTACTCTAGTTGGTTCAGCCCAAGCTTGATCATCTTGAGTTCTGATTCCAGTTGTTCTCTTAAACTACATTCCAACACAAGCGCCATGGTACCCAATACACCTTACACAAAGAAATGTAAAGAGAAGGGTCAGTGTTAGCCTGGGACTTGCCACCAAGTTGGTTTGATTTCCCCATGTTTCCACAAGTTGTCCTGACTTTGTGACTCCCCAGCCAGAACACTAGGGCTAAGGCATCAGATGTAAGGCGGTGTCATCACCCATCTTCCCTTCCCAGAACCAGCACAACCCAGCAGTAGACACTAGCCAGGGGCACCCAGGACAGCTCTAGCCCTGATGCCAAGCAAGGGTATGCTTCCCACCCAACAAAGGCCTCTAAGATTCCTCCCATCCCTTCAGCTTATGGAGCAGTCTCGATGCTTTGGCTCCCTGAAGGACCAACCATTCCATTTACTAAGCCCCTCTCTCGTAGTCCACGCTATTTTCTGACTCCAGTCCATGACCCTCTTCATCCAAAACTGCAATCTTCCTCTACTCCAGCAAGGGTAGCAATTCTACCCTAGTCCCATAACAACAGACACAGGTTAACAGATCTTGCCTCAAGTTTATTTGTAAAAACAGCATAAGGTCCTGAACATCTGCAAATACTGTATAGATATTCACACCAGTCCATCTGTCTTCACATTGGTAGACTGAGACCTTTTTTATGAGGCCTTCACAGGGGCCTGGGCACCTTTGGGAGCCTGAGCTGCAGCTGAGGCCTCTGCCTTGGCTTGAACCTTG